>CM060952.1:4893877-4923877 GCA_030765055.1 Mantis religiosa
ACAGTTGGCTGGCGTGAGGGATAACGTGACGGAGCTGGGCAAGCGGATGGGCCAAGTGGACGAGCGCGTCGAGGACATGGCGAGCCGCGTTGACGACCTGGAGGGAAAGGCCGACACCAGCGTCAAGTCCCTGAACGCCATAGTAGAGGACGTCGTCGGCAGGAAACTGAAGGATTTGAAGGCCGACGCGCCGGGACGCGACACAACATCTACGCGCGTCAAACCGTCGAAATATGACGACGCGTCAACATTTGAGTTCTTCCGCCGCCAGTTCGACACAGTGGCCAAGCACAACATATGGTCACCGGAGGAGGAGGCCACACAGCTAATAGCCAGCTTCCAGGGACGGGCCGCGGAAGTCCTAAACGCGGTGCAGACAACGGCGGCGCCCAAGGACATCTGGGAGGCCCTGGAGAATCGTTTCGGGAACCACAGTTTAGCCGCAGCGTACCGCAGCCAAATAAAGGCAAGGTCACAGCAGCCGGGGGAGACGCTGCAGGAGTTCGCCATAGCGATTGAGCAGCTAGCTGGCAAGGCCTTGGTTGACCTGCCACTGGAGTTCGTATCCCGGGAAGCCGCCTGCAACTTTGTCGACGGGGTACGGGACACGGAGATTCGTCAGCGCCTAATGCTCGGCGATTATAAAACCATCCACGATGCGCTGACAGCGGCATTAAGGATGGAGGCGGCCAAGGTAGCATCTATCCCGACGTGGAGAACGAGGAGTGTCCGCTACGCCGGAGACAGAAGACCAGCTGTGGGACGCCGGCGAACACCTAGTGGCCTGTGTTGGGGGTGTGGACAGCCCGGACACCTGCGGAGAGACTGCCCACACCAGGAAGGGCGGCGGGAAGAACGAGTAAGGCCTGGCGTGGAGAGGGGCACGTCGGTGCCATCACCACCATCCCCTCGAGTGACGCTGCGCGCCGTCAGCCGGCGTATGGATGACAGCCTCATCGCGGACGGCTGGGTAGGAGGAAAGCCGTGCCGCGTGCTAGTGGACACTGGGGCAGCCGTGACCATCATCAGACCTGACGTGGCGAATGGTTTGCCGACGAGGAAGCCGAGCCGACCATACCAGCTTGTGTTGGCTTCGGGCGACACCTTGCCTGTGGAGAAGGAGGCCCTGCTGGAGCTGACCTTGGGACGGAGTGCCGTGCGTCTGTGGGTGTTCGTCGCGAAGGTGGCTGAGGAGGTGATTCTGGGACTGGATGCCCTCAGGAGCCATGAGGCGACGGTGGACGTCGACAGGAAGGTCCTGAGGCTCAACGGAGAAGAGGTTATACTCCGTCAACCAGAAGAGCGCCTTGGAATTTGCAGGGTCATGTTGAACGAAGACCTGGTTGTCCCCGCGAGGAGCGAGGTGATGGTGACGGTGCGACCGGAAGGCCAGACAGCACGTTGGGTCCAGAAACAGCAGGAGTACGTCTTCACCTCGGAACATCGCAGAGGGAAGAGTCACGGTAACGCGGGCGCTATGTCCCGAATACCCTGTCCAGTAGAGTGCGGCCAATGCACAAGAGTGGAGGGGAAGGAGCGTGCCGCAGTAGTTCGAGTAGTCACGGCAGTGCCTGCGGATGGCTGGGATAGCGCAGGCCTGAGGAGGGAGCAGCTGGCGGACGCAGACTTGGGGCCACTCTTGAGGGATGTGGAGAACCTGGTGGACCACCTCCACGACATGCACGAGATGGCTCGCCAGAACATCCAGAAGGCGAGCGACCGCATGAAAACCCGATACGACAGGCAAGCCAACAGCCAAGGGTTCCAGCAAGGTGACCTGGTCTGGTTGTACCGCCCGACCCGGACCAAGGGACGCTGCCCGAAGCTTCAGCAGCCATGGCAAGGACCGTAGCGTGTGGTGAAGAGGATTAACGACGTGGTCTACCGCATCCATAAGGTGCCCCGATGAAAGATGTTGGTGGTACACCTGGATCGCTTAGCCCGCTACGAAGGCGCTGTTCGGGACGACCAGCCTTGAGGAGGGAGCAGTGTCACCCTGGCGCTAGACTCGCGAAGCCGATGAATTAATGATGGCCGGTGGAGATTCGGAAAACTTCGGGGCCGATCGTTACCGGAAGCGAGACAGTTGAGGGTAGTGTTTGAAAAATAAACAGTTTTGAGGTGATCTAGCAAATTGTGAGTTTGAAGAGTGTATTTGCTACGAAAATAAAGTGTAGTTTTTGCGTTTGTAACCTCGTCTTGTCATTTCACGAACTCACAAAGTCACAGTAGCAAGATTTCTTTCCCATCTCGTGTCAGTTTGTGCGGCTATAAGTCACCAATTTTATCGTCTAGATTTCTTTCCTCGTCACAAATATGTGCAATGTATATAAAGAGTTAATAATAATTACTCAGAAATATCAGATAAGCTAATGCAATTGCGATAAATATATAATTTGATTGTATATATTTTGCCTGAATTTTACTCGACGGGCTTTCCCAGTCAATCATTGCAGGTTACCTCCAACATATCGATAAATCCTTATTTCCTAAGTAGTTCCCGTTAATTACATAAAATTCCTTACACCTGCACCTCCACTCATCACTATCAGGATTACAGAATATCTCTTTCTGAAGATTATTCATTTTCCGTTCCAAAACTTTTATATTCACCGCGACATTTTGTATCCTCATGTAACAAGATTACAGAACACATATATATGAAGATTATTCATTTTATTTCCATAGCAACAGTTCATCATTTTTTCTATTGTCATTACATGGCCCAATAATATTCAGATCAGAAAACCAAACTCATTTTCAGTGCAATAACAACAACAACAACAACAACAACAACAACAACAACAATAATAATAATAATAATAATAATAATAATAATAATAATAATAATAATAATAATAATAATAATAATAATAATAATAATAATAATAATAATAATAATAATAATAATAATAATAATAATAATAATAATAATAATAATAATAATAATAATAATAATAATAATAATAATAATAATAATAATAATAATAATAATAATAATAATAATAATAATAATAATAATAATAATAATAATAATAATAATAATAATAATAATAATAATAATAATAATAATAATAATAATAATAATAATAATAATAATAATAATAATAATAATAATAATAATAATAATAATAATAATAATAATAATAATAATAATAATAATAATAATAATAATAATAATAATAATAATAATAATAATAATAATAATAATAATAATAATAATAATAATAATAATAATAATAATAATAATAATAATAATAATAATAATAATAATAATAATAATAATAATAATAATAATAATAATAATAATAATACAATTATTGGACTACTCTCAAATATTGACTAACCTGGCTTTTTCCCTGAAAAAAAAAGCTAATTGAACGAACTTTTTTGTTTGGTTCAATGTTATTGACTTAACGGACAGGAAGTGCCACTTTACTTGATTCACTACATGTGACGCATTAATATTTCTCTATGTTTGAAACAAGTGTTTTGTTTGAGAATCACCCATTGTGTTCTACAATTTCAGTATTCCTAGATATTAATTGTTCTTTCACACTGGCCGTGTGTAGGCTAAATTGTGGAAACATGGAGTCAGGCTGAAAAAATCCAATGCCACAGCCGGGATTTGAACCACGGATCTTCTGGTCTCCGTCCAGCCGCTCTGCCATTGACCTACTATGGCCAACGTGCCGATATTGCATTAAATTCTGCAACTAACTTCTCCAGTTTATGAGAACTCCTAGTGGTTTACCAGGAAAAACACGAGTCAGTTGGAGAATTTAATGTCATATCGGCACGTTGGCTATAGTAGGTCAATGGTTTAGAGGGGCTGCACGGAGACCAGAAGATCCGTGGTTCAAATCCCGGCTATGGAATTGGATTTTTCAGTATGACTCTACGTTTCTTCAATATTCCACTTCTGGCTTTGTTACAAGAAGTGATTTATCTGGTTCTTTCCCTAGACCCTTCAAATGAAGAAGAGACATAATGTAGCACAAACCGTCGAGTTAACACTTTTGTATAAAGTTAAGTCGCATATCAAGATACGGTTACGTGCCGTAGTATCAGTAATTTGAATTAATAAAGACAGTGTGAAAGTGACAGATTATTACTTTTATTTAGTGGTCTGAGAGATTTTCAACGTGAGATAAATGGTTTATTGCAATCAAGTTGGGAGATATTCTGTCAGAATTACGCTCGGGTCAGCAGGAACATTGTGACATCGTGTTATTGGAATGTGATGTCGTACTTGATTTATGAAAACAAAGTCAAATCTCACCCTTAGTCAGCCTCCTGTACTTGTTGAATATATACCCCTCACACTGCCATCTACATACGAAAATTTGCACTAAAAATACCGCAGGATCACCTTGAAGGGTTCACCTCTGAATTTCTAAATATTTTTACATTGTATTACACTTCCTTACAGGTTCTAAATGTCTAATTCCCCTTTAAGAAAAGAAAGTTCAGATTTTTGAATTATTTACTCGAGTTTGCTTGTATAAATCTTATATTAGTATATGAATCCATGCAAAAAGTAAAAACAAGTATTTAAAAATCAAACATAATGACTTACAAGAACAGTGCTGATATAAGAAGTACTCCTTCGATGAATGTATGTTCCGTTGTCTTTTGTTTCTGCTGCTCTTAACATTTGACAGTCGACACTCCTTCAGAAATGAAAAAAAAAAAAACTAAATCTGTAAGTGAAATGTACAAACAAATGAAGAGAACTCCTAAGTGGTTTACCGGGAAAAACCACGAATCAGTTGGAGAATTTAATGTCATGTTGGCACGTTGGACATAGCAGCTCAATGGTATAGAGCGGCTGGACGGAGACCACAAGATCCATGGTTCAAATCCCGGGTATGGCATTGAATTTTTCAGTCTGGCTGTACCCTTTCATAGTGCGTCCTACACACGACTAGAGTGAAAGAAGAATTAATTTCCAAACAGATGAAGGTCAGGAACCAAATAAATGAAGGTCATTCCTTGTTCATTTGTTATGTTTAAGTACCTTAAAGTAAATTTTAACATTATTTAGGCCGTAATTACTACCACTGAACTCAGATCTCTTCCCTTACTGTTCAAAATAGTTATTGATTAGTAATCTTAAACATTACGTGTTCTATCTTTAACTGTTTAAATATAATGAAGTAAACATTTAAAATTATACGTTTTTAAGGTTAGGTATTTAAAATTTTCTGCTTTGATTTCCTATACTTATTGCAAAATCTAAGACATCTGATACCTAAAGAATTATCTAATGCCATTCACTGAGTGAAATAATTCTAATAGAGCCATTTTTATGACAAATCCTTACATTTTTGTTTATAACTGTAAGCTTTCTGCACCCGAAGTACTTCAAATAACGGATCAGACAGTCTTAGATATTCAGAAACATTTAAGACTTCTTTTCATAGGACGGGACAGTAATATTTTGAAAGTAGATTAACATTAAGTCTACTCTCTATTTAGTCCTCACATTCGAGTTCTCCAGTATGCTGATGATATCTGTTTGTACGCTCGGTCCTCTAGTTTTTGGATTACTCGTCTGTGGCTTAGTGATGCAGCCACCGATTTATCAACCTGGGCCTCTGAACACGGATTACATCTTTCACCTTCCAAGTCTACAGTCGTAGTGTTTACTAGGAAACGACGGACATTTCCTGATGGCGTTATCCGCTTGGGACCTTTTACTTTTACCCTTGCATCTTCCGCAAAATTTTTAGGTATCTATTTGGATAGTCGCCTTTCATGGAGTCGTCACATCCAGCATCTCATCTCCAAAATTGGTGCAACTCTTAATGTTCTACGTAGTATCGCTCATTCATGGTGGGGTGGGGACGCTTCCATATTACTTCTGCTATATCGTTCCCTAATTCGGTCGGTGCTGGACTATGGCTGTATCTTCTTTGGCTCTGCGTCCATATCAGTCTTGCGCAAGTTGGATATCGCTCAGTACCGTGCTCTTCGATTTTGTCTGAGTGCAATGCTTTCTACACCGACGAATGCACTTTTGGTTGAGGCCTCAGAACCACCATTGGAGATCCGTCGACAGCTGTTAACCCAGCGCTTTCTATTGCGAGTTTTCTCCGTGGACGCCCACCCAGTATTGCGGACGTTGCAGTATCTTGCTGCTAATTATCTCAACGCGGATTTTCCAGCTGTACGACGATTGCCCTTACTCTTACTGGGTTTTCGGTATCTATACCACACTTTTCCCTTAATTTTGAAAAATCCCTCTCTTCCGGGGTTTCAATATCCATATGACTTACACTTCCTGAATATTTCGGTGCATTATCTTCCTGATCACATCATTCGGAGCCCTGACGTGAACGTCGCCCTCTCTCATTTCTTGCAGGTTACATGGCCATATTTCACCACGATTTACACCGACGGTTCTAAATCTGCTGATGGAGTAGGTTATGCATACGTCTGTCCTTCTACTAATGCCCTGGCTCGATACCGCCTACCTATGGAGGCTTCCAACTACACTGCGGAGGTTCTGGCCATTCGTGACGCTTTGCTTTATGGGATTTCTCAGGGCTTCCCCAAACTGCTGATCTTAACCGATGCACAGAGTGTGCTGCAGAGACTCTCATCTCCCCGCTGGACGAGAGATATGCACTGTTATCTTTACGAGATACTGACGTTGGTGAACAACGCTACCATAGCCGGACATCAAATTCACTTCCTTTGGATCAGAGGGCATGTCGGAATTCGATACAATGAAGTCGCCGATCGCCTGGCAAAAGAGGGACTCACCCAAGGCACCTTTCAAGGCATCCAACTGCCCTACAGGGATTTCTTCCCGGTCCTTCATCGTGACGCCTATTGTCGCTGGAATGACGCCTGGATTCGTTCGCAGTCCATCAAAGGCAAACACCACGCCGCCGTTCAGACGCATCTATCCACGACCCCTTGGTTCTCCAGCTTCAGGATTGCACGTCGACATCTCACCTCCATCATTAGAATGCGACTTGAACATGGATGTTACCCTGCGCATCTACACCGACTACGTCTCATCGATTCCCCTGTATGTCCTGATGACCCAGGCGAAACCGCTGAACTCAATCATCTCCTGTTCAGTTGCTCTCGTTACCGAGCCCACCGTTCCTCCTTCCTCCGCCGCCTACTTCAGCAGTCTGTTCCTTTTCCCGCTAGCGTCAACACCATATTACAGTTATGCCACAAACCTGTATACCAAGCTCTTCTACAATTTCTTAAAGAAAGTGATCTACAGATCTAGTCTCCTCTTATCCTCTTAATTTTCCTTACATTATTTTTCTTATTTTTCCGTACGATGGCCATATGGGATTTTACCGAAGGCCAAAAAAAAAAAAAAAAACATTAAATCTTTTATCTTCTTTTTTTCACAAAGTTATTTAAAATCAACATTATTTTTGCTTCAGGTGGCAACTATTCATTTTGATAGAGTTAACATGAAAACTTCAATACCATGGCCGGGATTTGAACCGCAGATCTCCTGCTTTCCGTCAAGTCGCTCTAACCCATTGAGCTACCATGGCCAACATGCCATCATGACATCAAATTCTCCAACTGACTCGCATATTTCCCCCTTAGACCACTGCGTATGCAGATTCGTCACCTTTCGCTGGTAAGCAGCCAAAGAACAAGACCAACTGACAAATCTCTGTTTAGGCAAATGGTTTATTTAACGTCATTCCAAAGATAAATATAATCATTACAAATTAAAAAGCCCTAATGTGTTGTATTTGCATTTATTACTGTAGAAGCTATCCTTATAAGAGATTATTTAACTACTTTATTTGTAATATAGATAAAACTCCACTGTAAATATAAAATGAAGAGTAAAGTGGTTGCCAGGTAACGGTATGTACGTGATGTCTTTGAAGTTATGTTCTCTTTCCATTAACAGAAAACAGAAGAAGGGTGAAAAAGGGAACATCTCTTTCTAGTTCTATTAAGTTCAAACTGAAACAAATGACTAATGCTAATTCTTTTATTCTTTGTTCTATTTAACATCTTTTCCTTTGGAACAAAGAAGGGTGATATTGGGTTCAGTACTTGCTATGTACGGCGTAAAAAGACTTTATAAACACTCCATCCCGTCTCTGGCTTGTATTAAAGGCAACATGTTGTGAAGTTTGTGCAGCTGTTACCAGCAGCGTACTGTTTAATGGTGTTTCTCAGTCCCTAAAACAGAAACAGGAATTAAACTAGAGCCAGCGCATGTTTTAGCTATTTATATCGTCTGCAAGATCCTCTCGTTCTGTTTCCCATATCCTGCACCTGCGGGCTCCCTCTTATCTGTCTCAAACTCGAACGAACCTATCGTTTTCAAACACAGTACAGAAATTTTACGTCATTTTCAGTAAATTGGGTTAATCCTAGCCGTAGAATGCACGCGTGTCTAATTAATAAATTAAAATCTGCATTATCGTTGTTAATTAATCAAAAGTGTGATGTCTGCCACACCTAGGAGGTACATCTGCGTGCAGGATGACGCCCTAGTACAAACACGACACCAACCTCCCTGAACTGTAATCAACAGGAAACAACAACGCTAACTCCAGGCTATTTACATAAAATTTGCTAAAATATGTCATCTGTTTTTATAACTCAAACACGTACATAATAGGCAGAGAAGCTATTTTGAAGTTAAGATTAATATTTAGAAAATCTTTCACAAAAGTCATATTTGTTACGTAAACGCCTGGACATTCTAGATTATGTCAAATTCTCAGATTTTCGATGAAAAACCATTTTCATTTTTATTGCGAGCGGAAACAAATCATAATCGCCCGCAATAGGATTGTCTTAGCGGACAAATCAAAATGGAACATTCAATTTGAGTACATAATGTAATGATGAGAACAAAATAACACATTTCTACACTTGTATATTCATATGGTTATGTATCTCACGCACATGTTATATTATAGAAAATAAAAGTTGAATAACAGCAGTAATCTTCCACCGCGCTACACTATATCAACAAAAGATGGCAGCACGCATAGTTTCTGTGCAGTGTAGGGAGAAAACATTAGGAATAGAGCATTTACCAAAAAATATCTCCAAATTTCACGACGTAGTGCATTAAGCTTCCTAAATATATGTAAAATAAAATCATAAAATATCAGCAAATATGTCAAAGAATATCATCCGCGAAGGCCATCATTTCCAATTATAAATGTTTATTTTTGGCAAATCTACATGGGATTTCCTCTATCGTTGGATTAAGTTTTGTAGCGGAATCGGACGTCTCAGTACGTCGGGTTCTGCAATTTTACATTTCCATACATCTTGACTAGGTCAGATGCCTGGTCTCAACATGGGTCTGCACTAGTTAACGTATATAGGGTTATCTACTTCAAATTCATTATCTACCATATTCATCGTCCGATATGATTTAACGTCGGAGGTTTTATCTTATCCTGAAAGATGAATGTCTGGTAACTCTAAGCACTATGTACCCTGTACTCATTTGAACATCATTTCATTCATCGTCCGATATGACTTAACATTGGAGGTTTCCTCTTATCCTAAAAGATAAATGTCTGGTCACGCTAAGCTCTGTGTACCCTGTACTCATTTGTACATCATTTCATTCATCGTCCGATATGACTTAACGTTGGAGGTTTCCTCTTATCCTAAAAGATGAATATCTGGTAACTCTAAGCTCTATGTACCCTGTACTCATTTGAACATTATTTCATTCATCGTCCGATATGACTTAACGTTGGAGGTTTCCTCTTATCCTAAAAGATAAATGTCTGGTAACGCTAAGCTCTGTGTACCCTGTACTCATTTGAACATCATTTCATTCATCATCCGATATGACTTAACGTTGGAGGTTTCCTCTTATCCTATAAAAGATAAATGTCTGGTCACCCTAAGCTCTATGTACCCTGTACTCATTTGTACATCATTTCATTCATCGTCCGATATGACTTAATGTTGGAGGTTTTCTCTTATCCTGAAAGATGTATCTCTGGTAACTCTAAGTTCCATGTACCCTGTACTCATTTGAACATCATTTCATTCGTCGTCCGATATGACTTAACGTTGGAGGTTTCTCTGATCCTGAAAGATGAATGTCTGGTAACTCTAAGCTCTATGTACCCTGTACTCATTTGAACATCATTTCATTCATCGTCCGATATGACTTAACGTTGGAGGTTTCTCTGATCCTGAAAGATGAATGTCTGGTAACTCTAAGCTCTCTGTACCCTGTACTCATTTGTACATCATTTCATTCATCGTCCGATATGACTTAACGTTGGAGGTTTCTCTTATCCTGAAAGATGAATGTCTGGTAACTCTAAGCTCTATGTACCCTGTACTCATTTGAACATCATTTCATTCATCGTCCGATATGACTTAACGTTGGAGGTTTCTCTTATCCTAAAAGATAAATGTCTGGTAACTCTAAGCTCTATGTACCCTGTACTCATTTGAACATCATTTCATTCATCGTCCGATATGACTTAACGTTGGAGGTTTTCTCTTATCCTGAAAGATGAATGTCTGGTAACTCTAAGCTCTATGTACCCTGTACTCATTTGAACATCATTTCATTCATCGTCCGATATGACTTAACGTTGGAGGTTTCTCTTATCCTGAAAGATAAATGTCTGGTAACTCTAAGCTCTATGTACCCTGTACTCATTTGAACATCATTTCATTCATCGTCCGATATGACTTAACGTTGGAGGTTTTCTCTTATCCTGAAAGATGAATGTCTGGTAACTCTAAGCTCCATGTACCCTGTACTCATTTGAACATCATTTCATTCATCGTCCGATATGACTTAACGTTGGAGGTTTTCTCTTATCCTGAAAGATGAATGTCCGGTAACTCTAAGCTCTATGTACCCAGTACTCATTTGAACATAATTTCATTCATCGTCCGATATGACTTAACGTTTGAGGTTTTCTCTTATCCTGAAAGATGAATGTCTGGTAACTCTAAGCTCTATGTACCCTGTACTCATTTGTACATCATTTCATTCATCGTCCGATATGACTTAACGTTGGAGGTTTCTCTTATCCTTAAAGATTAATGTCTGGTAACTCTAAGCTCTATGTACCATGTACTCATTTGAACATCATTTCATTCATCGTCCGATATGACTTAACGTTGGAGGTTTTCTCTTATCCTGAAAGATGAATGTCTGGTAACTCTAAGCTCTAGGTACCCTGTACTCATTTGAACATCATTTCATTCATCGTCTGATATGACTTAACGTTGGAGGTTTCTCTTATCCTTAAAGATGAATGTCTGGTAACTCTAAGCTCTATGTACCCTGTACTCATTTGTACATCATTTCATTCATCGTCCGATATGACTTAACGTTGGAGGTTTCTCTTATCCTTAAAGATGAATGTCTGGTAACTCTAAGCTCTATGTACCCTGCACTCATTTGAACATCATTTCATTCATCGTCCGATATGACTTAACGTTGGAGGTTTTCTCTTATCCTGAAAGATAAATGTCTGGTAACTCTAAGCTCTATGTACCCTGTACTCATTTGAACATCATTTCATTCATCGTCCGATATGACTTAACTTTGGAGGTTTTCTCTTATCCTGAAAGATGAATGTCTGGTAACTCTAAGCTCTATGTACCCTGTACTCATTTGAACATCATTTCATTCATCGTCCGATATGACTTAACGTTGGAGGTTTTCTCTTATCCTTAAAGATGAATGTCTGGTATCTCTAAGCTCTATGTACCCTGTACTCATTTGAACATCATTTCATTCATCGTCCGATATGACTTAACGTTGAAGGTTTTCTCTTATCCTGAAAGATGAATGTCTGGTAACTCTAAGCTCTATGTACCCTGTACTCATTTGAACATCATTTCATTCATCGTCCGATATGACTTAACGTTGGAGGTTTTCTCTTATCCTGAAAGATGAATGTCTGGTAACTCTAAGCTCTATGTACCCTGTACTCATTTGAACATCATTTCATTCATCGTCCGATATTACTTAACGTTGGAGGATTCCTCTTATCCTGAAAGATGAATGTCTGGTAACTCTAAGCTCTATGTACCCTGTACTCATTTGAACATCATTTCATTCATCGTCCGATATGACTTAACGTTGGAGGTTTTCTCTTATCCTGAAAGATGAATGTCTGGTAACTCTAAGCTCTATGTACCCTGTACTCATTTGAACATCATTTCATTCATCGTCCGATATGACTTAACGTTGGAGGTTTTCTCTTATCCTTAAAGATGAATGTCTGGTATCTCTAAGCTCTATGTACCCTGTACTCATTTGAACATCATTTCATTCATCGTCCGATATGACTTAACGTTGGAGGTTTTCTCTTATCCTGAAAGATGAATGTCTGGTAACTCTAAGCTCTATGTACCCTGTACTCATTTGAACATCATTTCATTCATCGTCCGATATGACTTAACGTTGGAGGTTTTCTCTTATCCTGAAAGATAAATGTCTGGTAACTCTAAGCTCTATGTACCCTGTACTCATTTGAACATCATTTCATTCATCGTCCGATATGACTTAACGTTGGAGGTTTCTCTTATCCTAAAAGATAAACGTCTGGTAACTCTAAGCTCTATGTACCCTGTACTCATTTGAACATCATTTCATTCATCGTCCGATATGAGTTAACGTTGGAGGTTTTCTCTTATCCTTAAAGATGAATGTCTGGTATCTCTAAGCTCTATGTACCCTGTACTCATTTGAACATCATTTCATTCATCGTCCGATATGACTTAACGTTGGAGGTTTTCTCTTATCCTGAAAGATGAATGTCTGGTAACTCTAAGCTCTATGTACCCTGTACTCATTTGAACATCATTTCATTCATCGTCCGATATGACTTAACGTTGGAGGTTTTCTCTTATCCTGAAAGATGAATGTCTGGTAACTCTAAGCTCTATGTACCCTGTACTCATTTGAACATCATTTCATTCATCGTCCGATATTACTTAACGTTGGAGGATTCCTCTTATCCTGAAAGATGAATGTCTGGTAACTCTAAGCTCTATGTACCCTGTACTCATTTGAACATCATTTCATTCATCGTCCGATATGACTTATCGTTGGAGGTTTTCTCTTATCCTGAAAGATGAATGTCTGGTAACTCTAAGCTCTATGTACCCTGTACTCATTTGAACATCATCTCATTCATCGTCCGATGTTACTTAACGTTGGAGGATTCCTCTTATCCTGAAAGATGAATGTCTGGTAACTCTAAGCTCTATGTATCCTGTACTTATTTGAACATCATTTCAGTCATCGTCTGATGTTACTTAACGTTGGAGGTTTCTCTTATCCTGAAAGATGAATGTCTGGTAACTCTAAGCTCTATGTACCCTGTACTCATTTGAACATCATTTCATTCATCGTCCGATATTACTTAACGTTGGAGGATTGCTCTTATCCTTAAACATGAATGTCTGGTAACTCTAAGCTCTATGTACCTGTACTCATTTGAACATCATTTCATTCGTCGTCTGATATGACTTAACGTTGGAGGTTTTCTCTTATCCTGAAAGATGAATGTCAGGTAACTCTAAGCTCTATGTACCTGTACTCATTTGAACATCATTTCATTCATCGTCCGATATGACTTAACGTTGGAGGTTTTCTCTTATCCTGAAAGATGAATGTCAGGTAACTCTAAGCTCTATGTACCTGTACTCATTTGAACATCATTTCATTCATCGTCTGATGTTACTTAACGTGTGAGGTTTTCTCTTATCCTGAAAGATGAATGTCTTGTAACTCTAAGCTCTATGTACCTGTACTCATTTGAACATCATTTCATTCATCGTCCGATATGACTTAACGTTGGAGGTTTCTCTTATCCTGAAAGATGAATGTCAGGTAACTCTAAGCTCTATGTACCCTGTACTCATTTGAACATCATTTCAGTCATCGTCTGATGTTACTTAACGTTGGAGGTTTTCTCTTATCCTGAAAGATGAATGTCTGGTAACTTTAAGCTCTATGTACCCTGTACTCATTGGAACATCGTTTCATTCATCTTAGAGTTACCAGACATTCATCATTTAGAATAAGAGAAGACCTCCAACGTTAAGTAACATCGGACGGTGAATGAAATGATGTTCAATTGAGTACAATGTACATAGAGCTTAGAGCCAACAGACATTCAACTTCCGGGATAAGGGAGAACTACGGAAGAAATGTGATCAACTTAACCAAAGTTAGAATTTGGCAGCTCTTGACATCCATGAGAGTATTGTTAACTGACCATGTGAAGTACAAGGTAATACCTATATCGGCGTCTTCTGCAGTCGTAACTTCAACACCAATGATAGGCTGGTTTACTTTTGTGGTCAGTTTGTGGCCTCAAACCTAAGTATATCCTCCACGTATGAAGGAACATATTAAGTTGCGTTCCTAGTAACTGTGGTAACCAGCAGTGTGCCGCTATGCCCCCGATCTCGCACAAAGAGCACTTTAGGCGAACGGTCATTGACTCCCTGTACCCGCGCCGAGAGGTCCTATATGTTCACGAGAAGTTAGATCTCTGTCCAACTTGACTTACAGTTATTGGTTTATATATAAACTCTAGGTTATCTACCAGGGCAATCCACACAAAGTGAGGACTGACCTCCTCTCTAACGACCAGGAAGTTACCAAGCTGTCCCAGAACGGTGCCCGACGCCTACGTGTGCCTTTCCATAGGGCAAAACCTAGGAAACTAACAAGTCCCCCATCTGGTCCTACAGACTCAAGACGGGATAGAAGTTTATACGCCATTTACGTGTGCTAACCCCAAATGGGAAGGCTACCGGAAAACCTCCGTAGGGCCGCCTGGTGTTCTAGCACACCTTCTACTAGCAATGCAGGCTAGTAAGCGGGAATATATGGCTTCCCTCAACCCCGTCCGGAGACGTACCCGATATCCCACAGGTATCGAAGATCTCAGCCCCCTCGAGTCCAAACCAATCCGAACAACTCCCATTCAGAAAGGGGCTCGACAGTTCGGCCCGAGTTTCCTCTGGTAACGTCAGAGGTACCACGAGTGCTAAGGGTCCGAAGCGCCCGCACCGCGGCAGCTGAAGGGGACGGTTCCCTCCTTTACACGCAGTTACCGGATGCAGTAGACCCACTGATTCCTTTGACCTGTGTGGTAGTCTACGGAGTTGTGGCACTTGGTAAAGAGTACGAAATGGATAAAGATGTGCCAACGTCGGCCCCGCTCTTACAACAAGTCACAGGTGTCTCTGAACTTTTATGTAGCGCCCGCTATTCGGACTCATGAAATAGTGCAGTGAACTGTCTGGACAAAATCAGTTGCACAGCCAATAAACCCAAGATGGCTCTTGTATTTCGGGGATATTGATTTAGAAAAGTGACCAGTCATTAGTAACAGGTTCAGGTCAGGTCACCATGGTGACTCTCGTGGTATTGGTAACAATTAGCACAGCATGCACCCTTATCATTGGAAATTATTTGCGCAAAAAGAGTAAAAAGAGGGTATGAAAATCATTTATTGGGGAATTATTACTAGTTTTGTTCCTTCTTAGATACCAAGGGATTCAAAGGACTTCAAAGTATACTTTCACTAAAAACTCGACATAATATTTTTTAAATACAGCGCCTTCTACATATGTTAAAGAAAGTCCAAAGTTAGTCACCAGGTTAGGCTTTATTACGTGTATTACGGACATCTGTCGACTTGGCTAATGATTAATTCTGTCGGCGTGCTCCTGCCAGCGGTTGTTAGTACAAACTACTGCTTCAAGTTCCTCGGCAAACTCACTCGGTCGATCATTCTTAGAGCTAAGATAAACGCCACCATGCAAATCTCTTCCCTAACATTGATACCAACAGCGTCACCGAAATTACCTACAAGGTATAAATACTTCCAAATGCGTCATTCATCAACTTACCCTAGTATCAAAACACTTGTTTCTCTATCTACTTCAAGATAAACATTATCTTATTGTAGTAGACAGCAGACTTTAAGTATTCCCTTGCAACTACAATAAGATAATGTATATCTTGAAGTAGATAGAGCAATAAGTGTTTGTACAAGAGTAGAGAAAGTCATGTATATAAAACATTTGACTATCACTTAAAGTCCACTGTACTCCCTTGTAACTACAATAACATAATGTATATCTTGAGGTAGGTAGAGCAGTAAGTGTTTGTACAAGAGTAGAGAAAGTCATGTATATAAAACGTTTGACTATCACTTAAAGTCTATTGTATTCCCTTGTAGCTACAGTAAGATAATGTTTATCTTGAAGTAGATAGAGCAATAAGTGTTTGTACAGGAGTAGAGAAAGTTATGTATATAAATCATTTGACTATCACTTAAAGTCTACTGTATTCCCTTGTAACTACAATAAGTTAATGTTTATCTTGAGGTAGATAGAGCAGTAAGTGTTTGTACAGGAGTAGAGAAAGTTATGTATATAAATCATTTGACTATCACTTAAAGTCTACTGTATTCCCTTGTTACTACAATAAGATAATGTTTATCTTGAGGTAGATAGAGCAGTAAGTGTTTGTACAAGAGTAGAGAAAGTCATGTATATAAAACATTTGACTATAAGCTAAAGTCTACTGTATTCCCTTGTTACTACAATAAGATAATGTTTATCTTGAGGTAGATAGAGCAGTAAGTGTTTGTACAAGAGTAGAGAAAGTCATGTATATAAAACATTTGACTATCACTTAAAGTCTACTGTATTCCCTTGTAACTACAATAAGTTAATGTTTATCTTGAGGTAGATAGAGCAGTAAGTGTTTGTACAGGAGTAGAGAAAGTTATGTATATAAATCATTTGACTATCACTTAAAGTCTACTGTATTCCCTTGTTACTACAATAAGATAATGTTTATCTTGAGGTAGATAGAGCAGTAAGTGTTTGTACAAGAGTAGAGAAAGTCATGTATATAAAACATTTGACTATAAGCTAAAGTCTACTGTATTCCCTTGTTACTACAATAAGATAATGTTTATCTTGAGGTAGATAGAGCAGTAAGTGTTTGTACAAGAGTAGAGAAAGTCATGTATATAAAACATTTGACTATCACTTAAAGTCTACTGTATTCTCTTGTAACTGCAATAAGATAATGTTTATCTTGAAGTAGATAGAGCAATAAGTGTTTGTACAAGAGTAGAGGAAGTCATATGTATAAAACATTTGACTACCACTTAAAGTCTACTGTATTCCCTTGTAGCTACAATAAGATAATGTTTATGTTGAAGTAGATAGAGCAATAAGTGTTTGTACAAGAGTAGAGAAAGTCATGTATATAAAACATTTGACTATCACTTAAAGTCTATTGTATTCCCTTGTAACTACAGTAAGATAATGTTTATCTTGAAGTAGATAGAGCAATAAGTGTTTGTACAGGAGTAGAGAAAGTTATGTATATAAATCATTTGACTATCACTTAAAGTCTACTGTATTCCCTTGTAACTACAATAAGATAATGTTTATCTTGAGGTAGATAGAGCAGTAAGTGTTTGTACAAGATTAGAGAAAGTCATGTATATAAAACATTTGACTATAACTTAAAGTCTACTGTATTCCCTTGTAACTACAATAAGATAATATTTATCTTGAAGTAGATAGAGTAATAAGTGTTTGTACATGAGTAGAGAAAGTCATGTATATAAAATATTTGACAATCACTTAAAGTCTACTGTATTCCCTTGTAACTACAATAAGATAATGTTTATCTTGAGGTAGATAGAGCAATAAGAGTTTGCACAAGAGTAGAGAAAGTCATATATATAAAACATTTGACTATCACTTAAAGTCTACTGTATTTCCTTGTAACTACAATAAGATAATGTTTATCTTGAAGTAGATAGAGCAATAAGTGTTTATACAAGAGTAGATAAAGTCATGTATATAAAACATTTGACTATCACTTAAAGTCTACTGTATTCTCTTGTAACTACAATAAGATAATATTTATCTTGAAGTAGATAGAGTAATAAGTGTTTGTACAAGAATAGAGAAAGTCATGTATATAAAACATTTGACTATCACTTAAAGTCTACTGTATTCCCTTGTAACTACAATAAGATAATGTTTATCTTGAAGTAGATAGAGCAATAAGTGTTTGTACAAGAGTAGAGAAAGCCATGTATATAAAACATTTGACTATCACTTAAAGTCTACTGTATTCCCTTGTAACTACAATAAGATAATATTTATCTTGAAGTAGATAGAGCAATAAGTGTTTGTACAAGAGTAGAGAAAGTCATGTATATAAAACATTTGACTATCACTTAAAGTCTACTGTATTCCCTTGTAACTACAATAAGATGATGTTTATCTTGAAGTGGATAGAGTAATAGGTGTTTGTACAAGAGTAGAGAAAGTCATGTATATAAAACATTTGACTATCACTTAAAGTCTATTGTATTCCCTTGTAACTACAATAAGATAATGTTTATCTTGAAGTAGATAGCGCAGTAAGTGTTTGTACAAGAGAAGGGAAAGGCATGTGAGTACATGTTGAAATGTTTCTAGTGGTATGTCATGTAAAACAACAGAATAAATATTTTTCGTTCGCAGTTATTTACCTGGAATTTTAATTCGCCATATTTGTAGGTAGAATTAATTTTCTCCAGCTGACAGTTACCAGGTTGTGAAACATTGCTCCACAACCAATTATGATCGATGTTGGTGTAGTATTTGAAAATTGGTTCATATATTTCTGTGGTGACAAATTTGAATGTCAATACGCCAGACCGCGATGCCCCAGCGAGCGCGCACAAAAATCAATGAGGAGAGCTCGGAGCTGAATAAGATCAAAATTGATGGCGCCTACTTGTTACTTGGGATATGCTGGTAGCCCAACTTAATGACGCGGGAGTCTTTTTTGGGGTTTGACTGGATTGTGAGATGTTAGCCTCGGGCCTCCTCTCCTTCTTATATATAAATACTATCTCATAAGTGACAAGGACTGTTCAATAAAGAGTAATCACAATTCTTTTTTACAGCGTACCTTTACTCGTCCTCATAATTTTGATAGTACTTCTCCAAATATTCTCCCCTGAATGCGATGCACTTGTCCCAGCTCTCCATTTTTGAGAGATCCTTCAAAATCGCATCCACAGCCTTCACCACTGCTTCTGATGATGGATAATGTCTCCCACGAAGGCGTTTATTCAAGTTAGGGAATAGAAAAAGTTGCCTGGGGTTAAATTCGGACTATAAGGAGGGTGAGGGATGTACTTCACGTTGATTTTAGCAAGATATTCAGCAACTACAATGGCAATATACGGCCGAGCATTATCGTGGGGCAGCATCCAGTCTGCTTCACGGAAATGTAGTCTTTTGCCCCTGATGTGGACTTGCAATGTTTTCAGGACATCCCTGTAGTATTGTCTAGTTACTGATGTGTGTGCAGGTACAACATGCTAATAACCATTCCATGAATATCAAAGAATGAGATGACCATAACTTTCCCAGCAGAAGCAACCACTTTTGCTTTTTGGGGTGTTGGTGATGAAGGAGATTTCCACACTGAGCTTTGCTGTTTGCTCTCAGGATCAAAATGATGTAGCCAACTTTCATCAGCAGTGATTACGTTTGAAAGAAACCCCGGATCTTCCTCTAACATCAACTTTAACTGCATGCAGACCTGCATGTGGATGTCTTTTGTTCGGGAATCAACAGTCTTGGAACCCATCATACACAAACACGTCTCATGTGTAATGTTTCTGTCACCAACGTGTGGGTGGCACCCAATGAAATGTTTACTATTTCAGAAAGTGATCTTAAGGTAATTCGTCGATCCTCTCTCACAATGACAGCAGCACTGTTGATGTTTTCTTCCGCAAGAGCAGTAACTGGAGCACCAGGTCCACCTTTCTTTGAAGTTGATTGTCTCCCCTCTTTAAACATTTTAAAGCAGATTCGAGCTGTGCTGTAGGGAAGGCCATATGCCTCCTGTAACATTGTTTAGGCCTCAACTGAAGATTTGTTAAGACGAAAACGGAATTACAAAGCCGTATACTGTTCCTCGCGTGCTACCTCCTTTGAAGCGGTAGGCGATACTGAACTTGTCTGAACTTGCCTAGTTCTCACAGGCGGGAACCAGGAGTAACAACGATGAAACTACTACGGCATGTTCCTTTCGCATTAAGCTAACAGAATATAATAAGCTTGAATGTAAGTGCGAAAAATTATGACCATAAAAATTATGATCATTCTTTATTGAAAAGCCCTCATATGTTGTGGAAGAGACAATGATGTGATGGTGCAGGTCAGGGTTGTGTGCTGGGTGTGGTAGCAGTTCTATTCCTCCCAAAGTATGTTTTTTTTTCTATGGCTGTACGTTCAGTATGGGGTTTTGCATTGTCCATTGTCATTGCTGTTGAATCACGTACTCCTCAGCTCAGTTATCGCTAGCTGTATGGAGGAGGCAGAGTTTGCTTAGTTGCGCTGTGTATTGCTAGCCTACTTTGTTAAAACACAATTAAAATACGTTTTTATGGAAGCAAGACGTAGTAGAGGTAGGATTAGAGATGGACTGCGGAATCATGGTCCAAGACAAAGATCAGCTTACGGTCGGGTTGTTACATTACATAGTCAAGCTAGAGAATTTGTCTGTTCTCTTAGAGAATTCTTCCAACAGGAAACAAGACGTAGTGGCGGTAGGATTAGAGGTGGACCGAGGAATCATGGCCCAAGACAAAGATCAGCTTACGGTCGGGTTGTTACATTACATAACCAAGCTAGAGAATTTGTCTGTTCTCTTAGAGAATTCTTCCAACAGGAAGCAAGACGTAGTGGCGGTAGGATTAGAGGTAGACCGAGGAATCATGGTCCAAGACAAGGATCAGCATACGGTCGGGTTGTTACATTACATAGTCAAGCTAGAGAATTTGTCTGTTCTCTTAGAGAATTCTTCCAACAGGAAGCAAGACGTAGTGGTATTACTATTAGAGGTAGACCGAGGAGCCATGGCCCAAGACAAAGATCAGCTTACGGTGGGAGTGTTACATTGCATAGCCAAGCTAGAGAATTTGTCTGTTCCCTTAGAGAATTCTTCCAACAGGAAGCAAGTCATAGTGACGGTAGGATTAGAGGTGGACCGAGGAATCACGGCCCAAGACAAAGATCAGCTTACGGTGGGAGTGTTACATTACATAGTCAAGCTAGAGAATTTGTCAGTTCTCTTAGAGAATTCTTCCAATAGGAAGCAAGACGTAGTGGCGGTAGGATTAGAGGTAGACCGAGGAATCATGGCCCAAGACAAAGATCAGCTTACGGTCGGGTTGTTACATTACATAGTCAAGCTAGAGAATTTGTCAGTTCTCTTAGAGAATTCTTTCAACAGGAAGCAAGACGTAGTGGTGGTAGGATTAGAGGTAGACCGAGGAATCATGGACCAAGACAAAGATCAGCTTACGGTGGGAGTGTTACATTACATGGTCAAGCTAGAGAATTTGTCAGTTCTCTTAGAGAATTCTTCCAACAGGAAGCAAGTCATAGTGACGGTAGGATTAGAGGTGGACCGAGGAATCACGGCCCAAGACAAAGATCAGCTTACGGTGGGAGTGTTACATTACATAGTCAAGCTAGAGAATTTGTCAGTTCTGTTACAGAATTCTTCCAACAGGAAGCAAGACGTAGTGATGGTAGGATTAGAGGTAGACCGAGGAATCATGGACCAAGACAAAGATCAGCTTACGGTGGGAGTGTTACATTACATTGTCAAGCTAGAGAATTTGTCAGTTCTCTTACAGAATTCTTCCAACAGGAAGCAAGACGTAGTGGTGGTAGGATTAGAGGTAGACCGAGGAATCATGGACCAAGACAAAGATCAGCTTACGGTGGGAGTGTTACATTACATAGTCAAGCTAGAGAATTTGTCAGTTCTCTTACAGAATTCTTCCAACAGGAAGCAAGACGTAGTGGCGGTAGGATTAGAGGTGGACCGAGGAATTATGACCCAAGACAAAGTTCTGCTTACGGTCGGGTTGTTACATTACATAGCCAAGCTAGAGAATTTGTCTGTTCTCTTAGAGAATTCTTCCAACAGGAAGCAAGACGTAGTGGCGTTATGATTAGAGGTGGACCGAGGAATCATGGCCCAAGACAAAGATCAGCTTACGGTCGGGTTGTTACATTACATAGCCAAGCTAGAGAATTTGTCTGTTATCTTAGAGAATTCTTCCAACAGGAAGCAAGACGTAGTGGCGTTATGATTAGAGGTGGACCGAGGAATCATGGCCCAAGACAAAGATCAGCTTACGGTCGGGTTGTTACATTACATAGCCAAGCTAGAGAATTTGTCTGTTATCTTAGAGAATTCTTCCAACAGGAAGCAAGACGTAGTGGCGTTATGATTAGAGGTGAACCGAGGAATCATGGCCCAAGACAAAGATCAGCTTACGGTCGGGTTGTTACATTACATAGCCAAGCTAGAGAATTTGTCTGTTGTCTTAGAGAATTCTTCCAAAAGGAAGCAAGACGTAGTGGCGGTAGGATAAGAGATGGACCGTGGAATCATAGAAAAGAACAGATCGGCCTACGGTCGGGTTGTTAGATTACATAGTCGAGCTAGAGTATTTGTCTGTTCTCTTAGAGAATTCTTCCAAAAGGAAGCAAGACGTAGTGGCGGTAGGATTAGAGTTGGTCCGAGGAATCGTGGCCCAAGACAAAGAACAGCTTACGGTCGGGTTGTTCCATTACATAGCCAAGCTAGAGAATTTGTCTGTTCTCTTAGAGAACTCTTCCAACAGGAAGCAAGACATACTGGCGGTAGGATTCGAGGTGGACCGAGGAATCATGACCCAAGACAAAGATCAGCTTACGGTCGGGTTGTTACATTACATAGCCAAGCTAGAGAATTTGTCTGTTCTCTTAGAGAACTCTTCCAACAGGAAGCAAGACGTAGTGGCGGTAGGATTAGAGGTGGACCGAGGAATCGTGGCCCAAGACAAAGAACAGCTTACGGTCGGGTTGTTCCATTACATAGCCAAGCTAGAGAATTTGTCTGTTCTCTTAGAGAACTCTTCCAACAGGAAGCAAGACATAGTGGCGGTAGGATTCGAGGTGGACCGAGGAATCATGGCCCAAGACAAAGATCAGCTTACGGTCGGGTTGTTACATTACATAGTCAAGCTAGAGAATTTGTCTGTTCTCTTAGAGAATTCTTCCAACAGGAAACAAGACGTAGTGGCGGTAGGATTAGAGGTAGACCGAGGAATCATGGCCAAGACAAAGAACAGCTTACGGTCGGGCTGTTACATTACATAGCCAAGATAGAGAATTTGTCTGTTCTCTTAGAGAATTCCTCCAACAGGAAGCAAGACGTAGTGGCGGTAGGATTAGAGGTAGACCGAGGAATCATGGCCCAAGACAAAGAACAGCTTACGGTCGGGTTGTTCCATTACATAGTCAAGTTAGAGAATTTGCCTGTTCCCTTAGAGAACTCTTCCAACAGGAAGCAAGACATAGTGGCGGTAGGATTCGAGGTGGACCGAGGATTCATGGCCCAAGACAAAGAACAGCTTACGGTCGGGTTGTTCCATTACATAGTCAAGTTAGAGAATTTGTCTGTTCCCTTAGAGAACTCTTCCAACAGGAAGCAAGACATAGTGGCGGTAGGATTCGAGGTGGACCGAGGAATCATGGCCCAAGACAAAGATCAGCTTACGGTCGGGTTGTTACATTACATAGCCAAGCTAGAGAATTTGTCTGTTCTCTTAGAGAACTCTTCCAACAGGAAGCAAGACATAGTGGCGGTAGGATTCGAGGTGGACCGAGGAATCATGGCCCAAGACAAAGATCAGCTTACGGTCGGGTTGTTACATTACATAGTCAAGCTAGAGAATTTGTCTGTTCTCTTAGAGAATTCTTCCAACAGGAAACAAGACGTAGTGGCGGTAGGATTAGAGGTAGACCGAGGAATCATGGCCAAGACAAAGAACAGCTTACGGTCGGGCTGTTACATTACATAGCCAAGATAGAGAATTTGTCTGTTCTCTTAGAGAATTCCTCCAACAGGAAGCAAGACGTAGTGGCGGTAGGATTAGAGGTAGACCGAGGAATCATGGCCCAAGACAAAGAACAGCTTACGGTCGGGTTGTTCCATTACATAGTCAAGTTAGAGAATTTGCCTGTTCCCTTAGAGAACTCTTCCAACAGGAAGCAAGACATAGTGGCGGTAGGATTCGAGGTGGACCGAGGATTCATGGCCCAAGACAAAGAACAGCTTACGGTCGGGTTGTTCCATTACATAGTCAAGTTAGAGAATTTGTCTGTTCCCTTAGAGAACTCTTCCAACAGGAAGCAAGACATAGTGGCGGTAGGATTCGAGGTGGACCGAGGAATCATGGCCCAAGACAAAGATCAGCTTACGGTCGGGTTGTTACATTACATAGCCAAGCTAGAGAATTTGTCTGTTCTCTTAGAGAATTCTTCCAACAGGAAGCAAGACATAGTGGCGGTAGGATTCGAGGTGGACCGAGGAATCATGGCCCAAGACAAAGAACAGCTTACGGTCGGGTTGTTACATTACATAGCCAAGCTAGAGAATTTGTCTGTTCTCTTAGAGAATTCTTCCAACAGGAAGCAAGACATAGTGGCGGTAGGATTCGAGGTGGACCGAGGAATCATGGCCCAAGACAAAGAACAGCTTACGGTCGGGTTGTTACATTACATAGCCAAGCTAGAGAATTTGTCTGTTCTCTTAGAGAATTCTTCCAACAGGAAGCAAGACATAGTGGCGGTAGGATTCGAGGTGGACCGAGGAATCATGGCCCAAGACAAAGAACAGCTTACGGTCGGGTTGTTACATTACATAGCCAAGCTAGAGAATTTGTCTGTTCTCTTAGAGAATTCTTCCAACAGGAAGCAAGACATAGTGGCGGTAGGATTCGAGGTGGACCGAGGAATCATGGCCCAAGACAAAGAACAGCTTACGGTCGGGTTGTTACATTACATAGCCAAGCTAGAGAATTTGTCTGTTCTCTTTGAGAATTCTTCCAACAGGAAGCAAGACATAGTGGCGGTAGGATTCGAGGTGGACCGAGGAATCATGGCCCAAGACAAAGAACAGCTTACGGTCGGGTTGTTACATTACATAGCCAAGTTAGAGAATTTGTCTGTTCCCTTAGAGAACTCTTCCAACAGGAAGCAAGACATAGTGGCGGTAGGATTCGAGGTGGACCGAGGAATCATGGCCCAAGACAAAGATCAGCATACGGTCGGGTTGTTACATTACATAGTCAAGTTAGAGAATTTGTCTGTTCCCTTAGAGAACTCTTCCAACAGGAAGCAAGACATAGTGGCGGTAGGATTCGAGGTGGACCGAGGAATCATGGCCCAAGACAAAGATCAGCTTACGGTCGGGTTGTTACATTACATAGTCAAGCTAGAGAATTTGTCTGTTCTCTTAGAGAATTCTTCCAACAGGAAGCAAGACGTAGTGGCGGTAGGATTCGAGGTGGACCGAGGAATCATGGGCCAAGACAAAGATCAGCTTACGGTCGGGTTGTTACATTACATAGTCAAGCTAGAGAATTTATCTGTTCTCTTAGAGAATTCTTCCAACAGGAAGCAAGACGTAGTGGCGGTAGGATTAGAGGTAGACCGAGGAATCATGGCCCAAGACAAAGATCAGCTTACGGTCGGGTTGTTACATTACATAGTCAAGCTAGAGAATTTGTCTGTTCTCTTAGAGAATTCTTCCAACAGGAAGCAAGACGTAGTGGCGGTAGGATTAGATGTAGACCGAGGAATCATGACCCAAGACAAAGATCAGCTTACGGTCGGGTTGTTACCTTACATAGCCAAGCTAGAGAATTTATCTGTTCTCTTAGAGAATTCTTCCAACAGGAAGCAAGACGTAGTGGCGGTAGGATAAGAGGTAGACCGAGGAATCATGGCTCAAGACAAAGATCAGCTTACGGTCGGGTTGTTACATTACATAGTCAAGCTAGAGAATTTGTCTGTTCTCTTAGAGAATTCTTCCAACAGGAAGCAAGACGTACTGGCGGTAGGATTCGATGTAGACCGAGGAATCATGACCCAAGACAAAGATCAGCTTACGGTCGGGTTGTTACATTACATAGCCAAGCTAGAGAATTTATCTGTTCTCTTAGAGAATTCTTCCAACAGGAAGCAAGACGTAGTGGCGGTAGGATTCGAGGTGGACCGAGGAATCATGGCCCAAGACAAAGATCAGCTTACGGTCGGGGTGTTGCATTACATAGCCAAGCTAGAGAATTTATCTGTTCTCTTAGAGAATTCTTCCAACAGGAAGCAAGACGTAGTGGCGGTAGGATAAGAGGTAGACCGAAGAATCATGGCCCAAGACAAAGATCAGCTTACGGTCGGGTTGTTACATTACATAGCCAAGCTAGAGAATTTGTCTGTTCTCTTAGAGAATTCTTCCAACAGGAAGCAAGACGTAGTGGCGGTAGGATTCGAGGTGGACCGAGGAATCATGGCCCAAGACAAAGATCAGCTTACGGTCGGGTTGTTACATTACATAGCCAAGCTAGAGAATTTATCTGTTCTCTTAGAGAATTCTTCCAACAGGAAGCAAGACGTAGTGGCGGTAGGATTCGAGGTGGACCGAGGAATCATGGCCCAAGACAAAGATCAGCTTACGGTCGGGTTGTTACATTACATAGCCAAGCTAGAGAATTTGTCTGTTCTCTTAGAGAATTCTTCCAACAGGAAGCAAGACGTAGTGGCGGTAGGATTCGAGGTGGACCGAGGAATCATGGCCCAAGACAAAGATCAGCTTACGGTCGGGTTGTTACATTACATAGTCAAGCTAGAGAATTTGTCTGTTCTCTTAGAGAATTCTTCCAACAGGAAGCAAGACGTAGTGGCGGTAGGATTAGAGGTAGACCGAGGAATCATGGCCCAAGACAAAGATCAGTTTACGGTCGGGTTGTTACATTACATAGTCAAGCTAGAGAATTTGTCTGTTCTCTTAGAGAATTCTTCCAACAGGAAGCAAGACGTAGTGGCGGTAGGATTAGAGGTAGACCGAGGAATCATGGCCCAAGACAAAGATCAGCTTACGGTCGGGGTGTTACATTACATAGTCAAGCTAGGAAATTTGTCTGTTCTCTTAGAGAATTCTTCCAACAGGAAGCAAGGCTTAGTGACGGTAGGATTAGAGGTGGACCGAGGAATCATGGCCCAAGACAAAGATCAGTTTACGGTCGGGTTGTTACATTACATAGTCAAGCTAGGAAATTTGTCTGTTCTCTTAGAGAATTCTTCCAACAGGAAGCAAGACGTAGTGGCGGTAGGATTAGAGGTAGACCGAGGAATCATGGCCCAAGACAAAGATCAGTTTACGGTCGGGTTGTTACATTACATAGTCAAGCTAGGAAATTTGTCTGTTCTCTTAGAGAATTCTTCCAACAGGAAGCAAGACGTAGTGGCGGTAGGATTAGAGGTAGACCGAGGAATCATGGCCCAAGACAAAGATCAGTTTACGGTCGGGTTGTTACATTACATAGTCAAGCTAGGAAATTTGTCTGTTCTCTTAGAGAATTCTTCCAACAGGAAGCAAGACCTAGTGGCGGTAGGATTAGAGGTAGACCGAGGAATCATGGCCCAAGACAAAGATCAGCTTACGGTCGGGGTGTTACATTACATAGTCAAGCTAGAGAATTTATCTGTTCTCTTAGAGAATTCTTCCAACAGGAAGCAAGACGTAGTGGCGGTAGGATTAGAGGTGGACCGAGGAATCATGGCCCAAGACAAAGAACAGCTTACGGTAGGGTTGTTACATTACATAGCCAAGCTAGAGAATGTGTCTGTTCTCTTTGAGAATTCTTCCAGCCATGGCATCCTGTAAATAGTATTGCAAAACCAAAGATACTCTATAAATTTTCCAAAACATAAAAAGGAAAAAAAATCGACTTTACTTGCAAGATCACCTTATATAAATTACTAGTGTGCTTCCATAATGAGGAACGGATGATAGAAAAGATCTGAAGGGTGACCGTTTTTGCAAGCATGGGGGACTGTTATCATTTCGAGTAGAATAACATCGCTCTGGTAATGAAGTACCAGTCGAGCAGCTCCTAACGACACCACCGAGATACCAGAGACCTTTGTCCCAAATAAATGACTCCGGAAATTGAACCTGTCGTTTAATAGCCATCGGATAAACCTAATAGTACTCTATCCTTTCACTACAATAAAGGAACGGGAATGATTCTTCAGCACCCAGCTCGGTTATTTAAGTTTACCTTACGATGTTACTCCACGGATTAGAGGATTTGTGAGTGCATGAATATAAACTTGTGTCATAGGTCATATGCATTTATTTATCTAGTATCTAGAACCTATGATGCTTTAAGTGAAAAGTCTTTGACGAATTTTGAGGAAATGATTTTATTTTCAGATAAAGGGCAACTAGGGGAGTAGTTCTAGTTTTAGAACCTACTTGTTACATTGTTGGTAAATGAAAAGCTTGAATATTAATATAAATGAATATCGATGTTTTAACTCTTTATAATACTTATTAAATTCAACTAGAAGTTATAAATGATATGTCAAATGAAAAGGTAATATGGGTCCTAAACTCTTCTTTATTGAAGTTAATTTATAAAGGTGCGGTTGAACCTATGGTTCTATATTGTGCAGGAGCATTGCAAGTATTTTTCAGAAGAGATAGGCACAAACTAAATTATTACAGATACAGCGTGGATACATCTTAAAAGTCATCCGAGTATACCGCACCATCTCCACTCTAGCAGTGCTCATTATTGCTAATATTGAACCCATCTCTCTTACAGGTGTATATAAGGCAAATATGAACAGCGAACTAAAGATGCCCACAGTAGAAGAATTCATTAAGGAACTAGCATATGACACCTATAAAAACCTTGAAATACACCACAACCCTCTAATCTCACGACTCGGAAACTACACTACAGAAATAAACACACACGCGCGACCATTATCACTGTTCGAAAGAAGACTCACACATGACGACGAAGACGACGTTCAGAACTTCCTGAACAACCTATTAAGGGACAACTGACACAGACAGTTAGGCTGACACCCCTACTTTCCCTTCATTAATCTCTGTCTTACTGACTCTTTTCAGAACACTGCCCGCACAGAGCCCTCCAAGCCCTTGACAACAGTCAAGGCGGTCCGGGAGTTAGAGGGTCTCCCACCAGTGTCCTACAGGCGCAGAGACAGCGGGCGACTGCAGATGGATTAGAACACACCGACGACAACGCATGGACTAAGGAAATAACGAACGGCCACGCCGGAACTAAGGACGACCGAACACATAGTTCGAATTGCATGCCACGTACAAACCATTGACAAACCCAGAAAACTGGGGCCATAATTAGAACTAACAACCACACCAATCCCTGACTATCGGATCACCAAAGCCTGAGCTTTTTATTATAATACACAGGCTTACGAAGAACACATATATAATAGATAAGCTACACGTAACACTGACCAACAGGCCTACCCGGCCTCAGCCACATGTATATAATTAAACTAAAGCATAAATTACACTTGGTGGTGCCCAGGTTTCATGGTCACAACCAAGAAGCAACATAGACGCGCTCGCATGCATCGCATGCCAGCTTAATAGATACCACATACTAACCGGGGTGCTATGCGGGACCCGACTAAGCATGTTAATAAATGCACGCAAAATAATATAAGATTCACGTAACTAACACGTGGAGGGGTTTTTTAGTGAGTATACCTGGCCCCCTCAGGGCACAGGGACCCTCACACTGTCGGCCATCGCACGTGGGCCGTCGCCTGTAACTGGGTTTTTCCCCTCCACGGTAAAAAAAAAAAAAAAAAAAAAAAAAAAAAAAAAAGCCGAGCTTTGCTACAACATATTTCACAGCTGCAACTTGAACAACCAGTTAAACAAGCTTCTCATCCAGCCACTGGTGTCTCTAGTCTCCTTGAAGATTGTACAGCAGAATATCACCAGTACTTCATGTACACAGATGGCTCTCGGATAACTGAAGGGCTTAGTTAAAGTGCTAAAGT
>CM060952.1:5526377-5721377 GCA_030765055.1 Mantis religiosa
TATTGTAGTTACAAGGGAATACAGTAGACTTTAAGTGATAGTCAAATGTTTTATATACATGACTTTCTCTACTCTTGTACAAACACTTATTGCTCTATCTACTTCAAGATAAACATTATCTTATTGTAGTTACAAGGGAATACAGTAGACTTTAAGTGATAGTCAAATGTTTTATATACATGACTTTCTCTACTCTTGTACAAACACTTATTGCTCTATCTACTTCAAGATAAACATTAGCTTATTGTAGTTACAAGGGAATACAGTAGACTTTAAGTGATAGTCAAATGTTTTATATACATGACTTTCTCTACTCTTGTACAAACACTTATTGCTCTATCTACTTCAAGATAAGCATTAGCTTATTGTAGTTACAAGGGAATACAGTAGACTTTAAGTGATAGTCAAATGTTTTATATACATGATTTTCTCTACTCTTGTACAAACACTTATTGCTCTATCTACTTCAAGATAAACATTATCTTATTGTAGTTACAAGAGAATGCAGTAGACTTTAAGTGATAGTCAAATGTTTTATATACATGAATTTCTCTACTCTTGTACAAACACTTATTGCTCTATCTACTTCAAGATAAACATTATCTTATTGTAGTTACAAGAGAATGCAGTAGACTTTAAGTGATAGTCAAATGTTTTATATACATGACTTTCTCTACTCTTGTACAAACACTTATTGCTCTATCTACTTCAAGATAAACCTTATCTTATTGTAGTTACAAGGGAATACAGTAGACTTTAAGTGATAGTCAAATGTTTTATATACATGACTTTCTCTACTCTTGTACAAACACTTATAGCTCTATCTACTTCAAGATAAACATTATCTTATTGTAGTTACAAGGGAATACAGTAGACTTTAAGTGATAGTCAAATGTTTTATATACATGACTTTCTCTACTCTTGTACAAACACTTATTGCTCTATCTACTTCAAGATAAACATTATCTTATTGTAGTTACAAGAGAATGCAGTAGACTTTAAGTGATAGTCAAATGTTTTATATACATAACTTTCTCTACTCTTGTACAAACACTTATTGGTCTATCTACTTCAAGATAAACATTATCTTATTGTAGTTACAAGAGAATGCAGTAGACTTTAAGTGATAGTCAAATGTTTTATATACATGACTTTCTCTACTCTTGTACAAACACTTATTGCTCTATCTACTTCAAGATAAACATTATCTTATTGTAGTTACAAGAGAATGCAGTAGACTTTAAGTGATAGTCAAATGTTTTATATACATAACTTTCTCTACTCTTGTACAAACACTTATTGCTCTATCTACTTCAAGATAAACATTATCTTATTGTAGTTACAAGAGAATGCAGTAGACTTTAAGTGATAGTCAAATGTTTTATATACATGACTTTCTCTACTCTTGTACAAACACTTATTGCTCTATCTACTTCAAGATAAACATTATCTTATTGTAGTTACAAGAGAATGCAGTAGACTTTAAGTGATAGTCAAATGTTTTATATACATGACTTTCTCTACTCTTGTACAAACACTTATTGCTCTATCTACTTCAAGATAAACATTATCTTATTGTAGTTACAAGAGAATGCAGTAGACTTTAAGTGATAGTCAAATGTTTTATATACATGACTTTCTCTACTCTTGTACAAACACTTATTGCTCTATCTACTTCAAGATAAACATTATCTTATTGTAGTTACAAGAGAATGCAGTAGACTTTAAGTGATAGTCAAATGTTTTATATACATGACTTTCTCTACTCTTGTACAAACACTTATTGCTCTATCTACTTCAAGATAAACCTTATCTTATTGTAGTTACAAGGGAATACAGTAGACTTTAAGTGATAGTCAAATGTTTTATATACATGACTTTCTCTACTCTTGTACAAACACTTATAGCTCTATCTACTTCAAGATAAACACTATCTTATTGTAGTTACAAGGGAATACAGTAGACTTTAAGTGATAGTCAAATGTTTTATATACATGACTTTCTCTACTCTTGTACAAACACTTATTGCTCTATCTACTTCAAGATAAACATTATCTTATTGTAGTTACAAGAGAATGCAGTAGACTTTAAGTGATAGTCAAATGTTTTATATACATAACTTTCTCTACTCTTGTACAAACACTTATTGGTCTATCTACTTCAAGATAAACATTATCTTATTGTAGTTATAAGGGGATACAGTAGACTTTAAGTGATAGTCAAATGTTTTATATACATGACTTTCTCTACTCTTGTACAAACACTTATTGCTCTATCTACTTCAAGATAAACATTATCTTATTGTAGTTACAAGAGAATGCAGTAGACTTTAAGTGATAGTCAAATGTTTTATATACATAACTTTCTCTACTCTTGTACAAACACTTATTGCTCTATCTACTTCAAGATAAACATTATCTTATTGTAGTTACAAGAGAATGCAGTAGACTTTAAGTGATAGTCAAATGTTTTATATACATGACTTTCTCTACTCTTGTACAAACACTTATTGCTCTATCTACTTCAAGATAAACATTATCTTATTGTAGTTACAAGAGAATGCAGTAGACTTTAAGTGATAGTCAAATGTTTTATATACATGACTTTCTCTACTCTTGTACAAACACTTATTGCTCTATCTACTTCAAGATAAACATTATCTTATTGTAGTTACAAGAGAATGCAGTAGACTTTAAGTGAGAGTCAAATGTTTTATATACATGACTTTCTCTACTCTTGTACAAACACTTATTGCTCTATCTACTTCAAGATAAACATTATCTTATTGTAGTTACAAGAGAATGCAGTAGACTTTAAGTGATAGTCAAATGTTTTATATACATGACTTTCTCTACTCTTGTACAAACACTTATTGCTCTATCTACTTCAAGATAAACATTATCTTATTGTAGTTACAAGAGAATGCAGTAGACTTTAAGTGATAGTCAAATGTTTTATATACATGACTTTCTCTACTCTTGTACAAACACTTATTGCTCTATCTACTTCAAGATAAACATTATCTTATTGTAGTTACAAGAGAATGCAGTAGACTTTAAGTGATAGTCAAATGTTTTATATACATGACTTTCTCTACTCTTGTACAAACACTTATTGCTCTATCTACTTCAAGATAAACATTATCTTATTGTAGTTACAAGGGAATACAGTAGACTTTAAGTGATAGTCAAATGTTTTATATACATGACTTTCTCTGCTCTTGCACAAACACTTATTGCTCTATCTACTTCAAGATAAACATTATCTTATTGTAGTTACAAGGCAATACAGTACACTTTAAGTGATAGTCAAATGTTTTATATACATGACTTTCTCTACTCTTGTACAAACACTTATTGCTCTATCTACTTCAAGATAAACATTATCTTATTGTAGTTACAAGGGAATACAGTAGACTTTAAGTGATAGTCAAATGTTTTATATACATGACTTTCTCTGCTCTTGCACAAACACTTATTGCCCTATTTACTTCAATATAAACATTATCTTATTGTAGTTACAAGGGAATGCAGTAGACTTTAAGTGATAGTCAAATGTTTTATATACATGACTTTCTCTACTCTTGTACAAACACTTATTGCTCTATCTACTTCAAGATAAACATTATCTTATTGTAGTTACAAGGGAATACAGTAGACTTTAAGTGATAGTCAAATGTATTATATACATGACTTTCTCTGCTCTTGTACAAACACTTATTTCTCTATCTACTTCAAGATAAACATTATCTTATTGTAGTTACAAGGGAATACAGTAGACTTTAAGTGATAGTCAAATGTTTTATATACATGACTTTCTCTACACTTGTACAAACACATATTGCTCTATCTACTTCAAGATAAACATTATCTTATTGTAGTTACAAGGGAATACAGTAGACTTTAAGTGATAGTCAAATGTTTTATATACATGACTTTCTCTACTCTTGTACAAACACTTATTGCTCTATCTACTTCAAGATAAACATTATCTTATTGTAGTTACAAGGGAATGCAGTAGACTTTAAGTGATAGTCAAATGTTTTATATACATGACTTTCTCTGCTCTTGTACAAACACTTATTGCTCTATCTACTTCAAGATAAACATTATCTTATTGTAGTTACAAAGGAATGCAGTAGACTTTAAGTGATAGTCAAATGTTTTATATACATGACTTTCTCTACACTTGTACAAACACTTATTGCTCTATCTGCTTCAAGATAAACATTATCTTATTGTAGTTACAAGGGAATACAGTAGACCTTAAGTGATAGTCAAATGTTTTATATACATGACTTTCTCTACTCTTGTACAAACACTTATTGCTCTATCTGCTTCTAGATAAACATTATCTTATTGCAGTTACAAGGGTATACAGCAGACTTTAAGTGATAGTCAAATGTTTTATATACATGACTTTCCCTACTCTGGTACAAACACTTATTGCTCTATCTACTTCAAGATAAACATTATCTTATTGTAGCTACAAGGGAATACAGCAGACTTTAAGTGATAGTCAAATGTTTTATATACATGACTTTCTCTACTCTTGTACAAACACTTATTGCTCTATCTACTTCAAGATAAACATTATCTTATTGTAGTTACAAGGGAATACAGCAGACTTTAAGTGATAGTCAAATGTTTTATATACATGACTTTCTCTACTCTTGTACAAACACTTATTGCTCTATCTACTTCAAGATAAACATTATCTTATTGTAGTTACAAGGGAATTCAGCAGACTTTAAGTGATAGTCAAATGTTTTATATACATGACTTTCTCTACTCTTGTGCAAACACTTATTGCTCTATCTGCTTCAAGATAAACATTATGTTATTGTAGTTACAAGTGAATATAGTAGACTTTAAGTGATAGTCAAATGTTTTATATACATGACTTTGTCTACTCTTGTACAAACACTTATTGCTCTATCTACTTCAAGATAAACATTATCTTATTGTAGTTACAAGTGAATACAGAAGACTTCAAGTGATAGTCAAATGTTTTACATACATGACTTTCTCTACTCTTGTACAAACACTTATTGCTCTATGTACTTCAAGATAAACATTATCTTATTGTAGTTACAAGGGAATACAGCAGACTTTAAGTGATAGTCAAATGTTTTATACACATGACTTTCTCTACTCTTGTACAAACACTTATTGCTCTATCTACTTCAAGATAAACATTATCTATTGTAGTTACAAGGGAATACAGTAGACTTTAAGTGATAGTCAAATGTTTTATATACATGACTTTCTCTACACTTGTACAAATACTTATTGCTCTATCTACTTCAAGATAAACATTATCTTATTGTAGTTACAAGGGAATGCAGTAGACTTTAAGTGATAGTCAAATGTTTTATATACATGACTATCTCTGCTCTTGTACAAACACTTATTGCTCTATCTACTTCAAGATAAACATTATCTTATTGTAGTTACAAGGGAATGAAGTAGACTTTAAGTGATAGTCAAATGTTTTATATACATGACTTTCTCCACACTTGTACAAACACTTATTGCTCTATCTGCTTCAAGATAAACATTATCTTATTGTAGTTACAAGGGAATACAGTAGACTTTAAGTGATAGTCAAATGTTTTATATACATGACTTTCTCTACTCTTGTACAAACACTTATTGCTCTATCTGCTTCTAGATAAACATTATCTTATTGTAGTTACAAGGGAATGCAGTAGACTTTAAGTGATAGTCAAATGTTTTATATACATGACTTTCTCTACTCTTGTACAAACACTTATTGCTCTATCTACTTCAAGATAAACATTATCTTATTGTAGTTACAAGGGAATACAGCAGACTTTAAGTGATAGTCAAATGTTTTATATACATGACTTTCTCTACTCTTGTACAAACACTTATTGCTCTATCTACTTCAAGATAAACATTATCTTATTGTAGTTACAAGGGAATACAGTAGACTTTAAGTGATAGTCAAATGTTTTATATACATGACTTTCTCTACTCTTGTACAAACACTTATTGCTCTATCTACTTCAAGATAAACATTATCTTATTGTAGTTACAAGGGAATACAGCAGACTTTAAGTGATAGTCAAATGTTTTATATACATGACTTTCTCTACTCTTGTACAAACACTTATTGCTCTATCTACTTCAAGATAAACATTATCTTATTGTAGTTACAAGGGAATACAGCAGACTTTAAGTGATAGTCAAATGTTTTATATACATGACTTTCTCTACTCTTGTACAAACACTTATTGCTCTATTTACTTCAAGATAAACATTATCTTATTGTAGTTACAAGGTTATACAGCAGACTTTAAGTGATAGACAAATGTTTTATATACATGACTTTCCCTACTCTTGTACAAACACTTATTGCTCTATCTACTTCAAGATAAACATTATCTTATTGTAGCTACAAGGGAATACAGCAGACTTTAAGTGATAGTCAAATGTTTTATATACATGACTTTCTCTACTCTTGTACAAACACTTATTGCTCTATTTATTTCAAGATAAACATTATCTTATTGTAGTTACAAGGGTAGACAGCAGACTTTAAGTGATAGTCAAATGTTTTATATACATGACTTTCCCTACTCTGGTACAAACACTTATTGCTCTATCTACTTCAAGATAAACATTATCTTATTGTAGCTACAAGGTAATACAGCAGACTTTAAGTGATAGTCAAATGTTTTATATACATGACTTTCTCTACACTTGTACAAACACTTATTGCTCTATCTACTTCAAGATAAACATTATCTTATTGTAGTTACAAGGGAATACAGCAGACTTTAAGTGATTGTCAAATGTTTTATATACATGACTTTCTCTACTCTTGTACAAACACTTATTGCCCTATCTACTTAAAGATAAACATTATCTTATTGTAGTTACAAGGGAATACAGCAGACTTTAAGTGATAGTCAAATGTTTTATATACATGACTTTCTCTACTCTTGTGCAAACACTTATTGCTCTATCTGCTTCAAGATAAACATTATGTTATTGTAGTTACAAGTGAATACAGTAGACTTTAAGTGATAGTCAAATGTTTTATATACATGACTTTGTCTACTCTTGTACAAACACATATTGCTCTATCTACTTCAAGATAAACATTATCTTATTGTAGTTACAAGTGAATACAGTAGACTTCAAGTGATAGTCAAATGTTTTACATACATGACTTTCTCTACTCTTGTACAAACACTTATTGCTCTATGTACTTCAAAATAAACATTATCTTATTGTAGTTACAAAGGAATACAGTAGACTTTAAGTGACACTCAGATGTTTTATATACATGACTTTCTCTACTCTTGTACAAACACTTATTGCTCTATCTACTTCAAGATAAACATTATCTTATTGTGGTTACAAGGGAATACAGTAGACTTTAAGTGATAGTCAAATTTTTTATATACATGACTTTCTCTACTCTTGTACAAACACTTATTGCTCTATCTACTTCAAGATAAACATTATCTATTGTAGTTACAAGGGAATACAGTAGACTTCAAGTGATTGTCAAATGTTTTATATACATGACTTTCTGTACTCTTGTACAAACACTTATTGCTCTATCTACTTCAAGATAAACAATATCTTATTGTAGTTACAAGGGAATACAGTAGACTTTAAGTGATAGTCAAATGTTTTATATACATGACTTTCTCTACTCTTGTACAAACACTTATTGCACTATCTACTTCAAGATAAACATCTTATTGTAGTTACAAGGGAATACAGTAGACTTCAAGTGATTGTCAAATGTTTTATATACATGACTTTCTCTACTCTTGTACAAACACTTATTGCTCTATCTACTTCAAAATAAACATTATCTTATTGTAGTTACAAGGGAATACCGTAGACTTTAAGTGATAGTCAAATGTTTTATATACATGACTTTCTCTACTCTTGTACAAACGCTTATTGCTCTATCTACTTCAAGATAAACATTATCTTATTGTAGTTACAAGGGAATACAGTAGACTGTAAGTGATAGTCAAATGTTTTATATACATGACTTTCTCTACTCTTGTACAAACACTGATTGCTCTATCTCCTTCAAGATAAACATTATCTTATTGTAGTTACAAGGGAATACCATAGACTTTAAGTGATAGTCAAATGTTTTATATACATGACTTTCTCTACTCTTGTACAAACACTTATTGATCTATCTACTTCAAGATAAACATTATCTTGTTGTAGTTACAAGGGAATACAGTAGACTTTAAGTGATAGTAAAATGTTATATACATGACTTTCTCTACTCTTGTACAAACACTTATTGCTGTATCAAGATAATGTTTATCTTGAAGTAGATAGAGCAATAAGTGTCTGTACAAGAGTAGAGAAAGTCATGTATATAAAACATTTGACTATCACTTAAAGTCTACTGTATTCCCTTGTAACTACAACAGGATAATTTTTATCTTGAAGTAGATAGATCAATAAGTGTTTGTACAAGAGTAGAGAAAGCCATGTATATAAAACATTTGACTATCACTTAAAGTCTACTGTATTCCCTTGTAACTACAATAAGATAATGTTTATCTTGAAGTAGATAGAGCAATAAGTGTTTGTACAAGAGTAGAGAAAGTCATGTATATAAAACATTTGACTATCACTTAAAGTCTACTGTATTCCCTTGTACCTACAATAAGATAATGTTTATCCTGTAGCAGATAAAGCAGTAAGTGCAAGAGTTCATTATAAAGTTTAGGGAAAGCTAATATGAAACATTTTTGAAATGTAGAGAGAATTTGTGTTTTTTCTGACCCGTTGGTGTTATCTTCATTTACCGTTCTTTTTGAACAATGGTGAACATTTGGACGAAGCGTGTTAAATGACGATAGGTGTCACTGCGGGATGGGAAATATTGCCTCTTCTGAAATGCATAAATCCACAAGATAACCACAAAGTTTATTGGATTTTGTGGATATTCCTTTTTTCGATTTCACAAAAAGCCGCCCACCAGGCAATCATTCATTGTTGGTGTTGGCGGCTGGAGAGATTAACCAGGCGTTGGCCATCTGTACGCTCTGGGCACATTTCTAAGACATTAAACACGTTACAGTCACATTGTGTTTACTGGCCACTCCATTATGGAAATATGTTGAGTTGGTTCTTCATTGCCGATCGACCTAAAGTGGCTCGAAACAGATCTCTCCAACGCATGTGTATTTTGGCGTCTTCCCAGGTCGGTAGGTTAGTAGCTACATCCAGTCGCGGGAGATGCTAAAAAGGCAATATTGAATTACGGCCGCTGACATCATGGCCCGGAAGTAACCCATTGTTGTATTGCACTGCAATTTTTCAGACTATTCGATTTCGACAGATTAGCACTTAAGAGTTTTCTTCCGTGACCGGCAAGGTATACAACGGCAGCCTTGAGTTGATTTGCTGATTCTGAGCTGACAAGTGAGTATCGGATTTGTGAATGAATTGTAGGTAGGACGTGCAGCGAGAGAAATAATGGCAAAATTTACTGAAAGTTGTCGATTGGTAAGCAGAGCAATGAATGACAAAGTTTATTGGAAATTGTCAGTCAGTAAGTAGACAATAAATGGCAGAGTTTGTTGACAGTCTTTAGAGTCGACAAGTACAGTACGCGCAAGATAAGTAGAGCGCTGGATTTACGGTGTGGTGCGGGCAGAGGGGAACAAGCGAGAGCTAACGCTCTTTTGTTTCTGCGGTGTGGTCAACCTTGAAAAACACAGTTCAGCAAAATAGTGTGTAAGGTAAGCGAAGATATCACAAGTAACACTGGATCCTCTGAAAACATTCCTTAGTTTTACCCACGCCAGCTCAATTGCATTCAGATCATAGTTATACGGAGATAGACGAATAATAATGTGTCCACTTTCGAGAGCCATAACATCCACAAATGTTCATACAAATATAAATCATTTTCAAGTAAATGCTGATGTACCACACTCGTAACAAGGATAAACTGGCAATTCGAGCGCACCAAACGAGCATTTATGAAGGAAGCCTTAACTACAAAGGGATAATGTTATATAATAAACTTCCAAATTCATTTAAACAAGCTGCATCATTAAAACTTTAAGAATAAGGTTAAGAAATTTTTGCATGCACACTGCTTTTATACGGTTAATGAATTTTTAGAACTATAACCATGTGAATGAGCACTGGGAGCATAGTACATTCACAATCCTGTAATATTTATATTAGGACATTTCTTGTAGTAAATTAGTCTATGCAAATACCACATGAAACCACAGAAAAGCTGCTTACTGTGTATATTGTATGTAATCAATTTGACTTTATGTATATACTGTATTTATACATTTTGACGTGTCTCATAACATGTATATGTTGCCAAGGACGAACTAAAATTCTAATTCTAACATAAAATTGTTGTAAACTGGTTAGATAGCACTGGGCGACAAAAAACATAATTTTTGAATGTTTGGAGCACTTCATGAGGCAATTACTACTTATTTTGGGTTGAGAAAAACATATATGACAATGAAAAATTTGTATTAGCTCTAGTTTCTATGATATACATAAGGTGGAAGTATTATATGTTAACTGATTGAAAGAAAAGGATACATTTTAATTACATGCATGCTAACAACAATGAAAGTGCATTTAACTGGTAATTACATGCTAAGAGTTCGAAATGCTGGAAAAATACTTCGGACATAGTCGTGTCTGAAGAGAATAATGACTTCGTCGTCTTTTATCTTGCCTCTTGTGATGGAGTTCCACAGAATACCTTACAGTAATCCGCAAGCATTACTTCATTCCAACGACTCTGATATCTTTGTTCCATAACAGAAATGTCCTGATGGAATCTCTCCCCATGTTCATCACTAACAGCTCCACATCTAGGAGGTAAAAAGTCTAGGTGGGAGTGGAGAAAATGGATCTCAAGGGACATGTTGCATCCAAGGTTAGGGGATTTTTGCAGGATCACTGTCACCAAATGCTTGTAGATATCATCTTTTTTGTTGCCTAAAAATCCATGAACAACACCCTTGAAGGCTTCCCAAGTTTGCTTTCCTTTCCCCTTCAAAACTTGGTCAAATGCAGGATCCTTTACAAGTTCTCTTATTTGTGGTCCGACAAAAATGCTTTCCTTAACTTTTGCATCACTTATTTTTCAAAATTTTTCTGTGATTGTGTTTTTCTATTTGACAGGTGTGCGAACTCCCCAAAACAGTTGCTCCAGATTTAAAATCTTCACTCTAAAAAATGAAATGTTACTTTATCTTCAAAACAAGAGTTAATCTAACATTTTTATGGTGATTTTTGAATTCAGAAGATGGAAAGCCATGTAAATTCACTGTTTTTAAGCCCGAAACATTTTCATTGTTGCCCAGTGTAATTAACCTCTAAATTGATCGAAAGAAATATGTCGGACAGGATAAAGCTTAGCGTATTAGCCACTAGATGTCAGTGTATAACTTATTTAAAAGTTTAAATTGTTATCTATATTTACGAAGTTAAACGAAGCTTACCGGATGAGGGCTTGGAGCCCAATCGCTCTTCTTATCGCGCGCATATAGTATAACATTGTAAATGGGAAACGTTGTGTGTACGTCAGGGAAATTACAAGCAGAGCAAGTTTATGCATTCAACACAGGCATAAAAACATTGAGAGACATATTTGCTTCGTGTACTTCTGAAAAGGGTGCAAAGAGTGCAATACTACAAAAAAAAAAAAAAAAAAAAAAAAAAAAAAACGTTTACTGGAATATAATCTTTGAAATGTAGTTTCGTCCGGCTGAAATTTATGACGGATAGTAACAAAACTGTGGCAAATATTAAAAAGTAAGGGTTACCCATCTCATATCATTAATGCAATAAAAGGCATATACACAGAAACAACTATAAGAATTGATACTGGGGATAGGTTAACAGAATAAATTTCTACCAATGCTGGATTAAGACAAGGGTGTAGCTTATCACCTACTCTGTTTAGTATATATGGACGATATTCTAAATGAATGGAAGATTTTAATAGACTCAGGAATCAAAATAAAAGAAAATATTTATATTAATAACCTGCTGTTTGCGGATGACCAAATATTGATTCATCGGAATGAAAATCTACTGCAAAGATCAATGTATATTCTAAATAATATAGTACAAAAGTATAATTTTAAAATATCAGAAGAAAAACAAAAATTATGACTTTTAAAATAAATTATAGTGTAAAATCAAAAGTTGTTTTAGGAAATAAGATTTTAAAACAAATATCGAGTTTTTAATATTGTCACTCGAGAGGATGGTGATGATGACGCCGACGTGCCCCTCGCCACGACGACACTTACTCGTTTCCCGGCTGCCCTCCCTGGTGTCGGTAGTCTCTCTCTAGGTATCCCGGCTGTCCACATCCCCAACACAGGCCACTAGGTCTTCGCCGGCGTCCCTCGGCTGGTCTTCTGTCTCCGGTGTAGCGGATACTCCTGCTTCTCGACGTCGGGGTAGCCGTCACCTTGGCCGCCTCCATCCTCAATGCTGCCGTCAGCGCCGGTTGTGTAGTCACCGAGCATTAGGCGCTGACGTATCTCGGTGTCTCGTACCCCGTCGACAAAGTCGTAGGCGGCTTCCCGGGATACGAACTCCGACGGAAGCTCAACCAAGGCCTTGCTAGCCACCAGCTCAATCACCAGGGCAAACTCGTGCAGCGTCTCCCCCGGCTGTGTCGACCTACTCTTCAACTGACTGCAGTAGGCTCCGTCTAGGCGGTGGTTCCCGAAACGGTTCTCCAGGGTCTTCCAGATATCCTTGAGAGCCGCCGCGTCTGGACCGCGTTTCGGTCTTCTGCGGCCCGTCCCTGGAGGCTGGTATTAGCTGTGCGGCCTCTTCCTCCAGTGACCACTTGTTATGCCTGGCCACCGTGTCGAACTGACGGCGGAAGATCTCGAACTTTGACGCGCCGTCGTATTTCGGAGGTTTGACGCGCGCTGATGTTGTGTCGCGTCCCGGCGCGTCGGCCTTCAAGTCCTTCAACCTCCTGCCGACGACGTCCTCCACCATGGCGTTCAGGGTCTTGACGCTGCTGTCGGCCTTTCCTTCTAGCTCATTAACGCGGCTCGCCAGGTATTCGACTAGCTCGCCTAACTCTGTGACGTCCTCTTTTGCACCGGCCAACTGTTCTTCAAATTTTTCGGCAGGGGCTTCGTTGGCCGCCTTCATTTCCGATAATTCGGCCTTTATTTCCCGCTACATATTTCGCCCGAACGTCTGGCTGATTAAGCTGGAGAATATATACGCCACAGTATGAACGGTAAAGGGATTTACTTCGCTGATTTGATAACGATGTGTACCGTTACAAACAACTCAGGGTAGGCGTTCCCCAACTCAGGGTGGGCTGAACGTCAATGAGTTAAATGAGATTTGCAAACCAATGCGAAAATTCGAAATAAATGAGAAAGCAATAATAATGTAACATTTGAGAAGGGTGAGCTACGAGGACTGTTCAATAAAGAATGACCACATTTTTTTGACAACGTACCTTTACTCATCCTCATAATTTTGACTGTCCTTCTCAAAATAATCTCCCCTGAATGCGATGCACTGTCTCAGCGTTTCTGCCAGTCTTCAAAGACATGCTGGAAACCATTTTTTGGGAGATCCTTCAAAATCCCCTCCGCAGCCTTCACCACTGCTTCTGATGATGGATAATGCCTCCCACGAAGGCGTTTCTTCAAGTAGAGAATAGAAAAAAGTCACATGGGACTAAATCTGGACTATAGGCAGGGCGAGGGATGTACTTCACGTTGATTTTTGCAAGATATTCAGCAACAACATTGACAATATACGGCCGCGCATTATCGTGCTGCAGTATCCAGCCTGCTTCACGGAAATGTGGTCTTTTGCGCCTGATATGGACTTACAATGTTTTCAGGACATCCCTGTAGTATTGTCCAGCCTGCTGATCTGTGTGCAGGTACAACATGCTGATAAACCATTTCATGAATATCAAAGAATGAGATGACCATAGCTTTCCCAGCAGAAACAACCACTTTTGCTTTTTTGGAGGTTGGTAATGAAGGAGATTTCCACACTGAGCTTTACTGTTTGCTCTCAGGATCAAAATGATGTAGCCAAGTTTCATCAGCAGTGATTACGTTTGAAAGAAACTCCGTATCTTCCTCTAACATCAACTTTAACTGCATGCAGACCTGCATTGCAGCGGTAGGCGATACTGAACATGTCTGAACTTGCCTGGTTCTCACAGGCGGGAACCAGTAGTACCAACAATGAAACTATTACGGCGTGTTTGTTACACATTAAGCTAACAAAATATAATAAGATTGAACTTTAGTGCGACAAATTATGACCGTCAAAGAATTATGATCATTCTTTATTGAACAGCACTTATAGTTTGTTAATGTGATGAAGTTAGAGAGGCCATCAGAATAAGGTTCAAACTGAATCGTGAAGTAAGAAAAACTTATTTAACAGGTAATACTACGACAGGAAGGGCCTGTTCATGCGCATTAAGAAAAGAACCGAAGATTTATATGTCCGAAATGTAGGGCAGTTAAGAATAGCGCAACCAGCGTTAGTGGAAGCAGCATTAGAAGTTTATTAGAGCAAAGTAGTCGCCATATAAAGAAGAAACAGAAACCGCGCGGAAGTAAACTTTAAACAAGTAAACCGGAGTTTCAAGTAAAATTGAATTTATGTTAAGAATTTTACTAACAGACCGATCCAAGTCGATAAGCAAACTTAGAAGGAATTAAACCAAATAATTCTGCAACAACGTGTTATTAATACGACTGATTAGACAACAACCACCAAAATCCATTTCCTACAACCATTCACCTGAGGATAATAGAACTCATAGCTCCAATTAGAATCCAATCAAATGTCACACAATCCATGACAAAATATCAACAATGGCATGAACATATATTTACAGTACGCGCAAGATAAGAAGAGCGCTGGATTTACAGGGTAGTGCGGGCAGAGGGGAAGTTGCGGGAGCTAACACTATTTTGTTTCTGCACTGTGGTCAACCTTGAAAAACACAGTTCAGCAAAATTGTAATAGTAATAGTAATTTATTTCCTTTTACATCAACAAATGGAAATACAAAATCAAAATTACAATTATAAAATCCATACTGAAATATGTCATATATTCCTAAATCCAGAAAATCCTATCATGTTGCCCACCATTGACTAATAATTCAGTCCCCATACACCTAACCCTAGGTTTTTGTGTAATGGAGGCCCTGTGCTCCTTTTTACACTTTCTGCCATTTCACCTATCCCACTCTACATTTGTCTCTTAATTGTTATTAGCCATCTCTCTTTAACTTTCCCTAAATAATTCCCTATATTTCTCCTGTTCTTTTCCCCTTTTACTGACAACAATTTTCTAATTACTACTTCACCCCCCAAATTCTCCCATTTACGTAGCCAGGTCTGCTCTCTCCATATCTTTGTTTGACTACAATATAGTATACAATGGAAATCTGCATTCTCTTCTCCACACAATGGACATTTATCTAGCTCTCTCTCTTGACCTATACCTTTCTGTCCCATTTACGTAGCCAGGTCTGCTCTCTCCGTATCTTTGTTTGACTACAATATAGTATACAATGGAAATCTGCATTCTCTTCTCCACACAATGGACATTTATCTAGCTCCCTCTCTTGACCTATATCTTTCGGTCCCATTTACGTAGCCAGGTCTGCTCTCTCCATATCTTTGTTTGACTACAATATAGTATACAATGGAAATCTGCATTCTCTTCTCCACACAATGGACATTTATCTAGCTCCCTCTCTTGACCTATACCTTTCTGTCCCATTTACGTAGCCAGGTCTGCTCTCTCCATATCTTTGTTTGACTAAAATTTAGTATACAATGGAAATCTGCATTCTCTTCTCCACACAATGGACATTTATCTAGCTCCCTCTCTTGACCTATACCTTTCTGTCCCATTTACGTAGCCAGGTCTGCTCTCTCCATATCTTTGTTTGACTACAATATAGTATACAATGGAAATCTTCATTCTCTTCTCCACACAATGGACATTTATCTAGCTCCCTCTCTTGACCTATACCTTTCTGTCCCATTTACGTAGCCAGGTCTGCTATCTCCATATCTTTGTTTGACTACAATTTAGTATACAATGGAAATCTGCATTCTCTTCTCCACACAATGGACATTTATCTAGCTCCCTCTCTTGACCTATACCTTTCAAGTTTCTCACTCCTGTTCTAGCCCAAGCAAAACCTTCTCGCCCTAACTTACTACATATATCTATATATCCTTCCCTCCCCCAGGTTGTTTTTATTTCTCTATATAATCTTAGTGAGTTTTTGTCACTTGTATTGGTGAAAATGTCTTGTCTGTCAATATCTTCTAATCTTAGCTTCTTTCCAGAAGCCTCTATACCCATACTCTGCATTTATCCAAGAAATACCCATACCTATCTGCTTCAACAAGTCATACATTTTATGTGCCCAAGAGCCATCCCAGTTACTTCTCTTTTGAATATGAAAACATTCTTTAATAATATTGCCATCTCCCAAAGCAAAATTGTATGTAAGATAAGCGAAGATATGCGCCGCAAATGTGAGATCTGTGGACAAACATTACATTGAACTCGATCCTATAAGCTGTATATTTATATACTTACTATTTATGAAACACAACAACAGTAAAGAAATATTATGACAGTTATAAATACTCACTCATTCGCTTTGTGATTCTTCTATTTCTGAGTGCATTGCATCAGTTTCATCGCTAGTATCCTTTGATCTGTTGATAAGTTCATGAATCGCATTTTCAATTACACCATTATTTCTTCAATATTTCATTTCCAGTTCTTGCAGTATCCTTCCCAATCCGTCGCATTTACAGAAGAGAATGCTTCTACAGCAAGTTTCTGCAGATTTGTGGCTGACATAGCACCAGTAACGTTGTGTCCTCTGAAAACGTTCTTTATTTTTGCCCACGCCAGTTCAGATCACAGTTATACGGAGGAGGTAGACGAATAACAGTGTGTCCCATTTCGAGAGCCATAACATCGACAACATAGGTAAGTCTTGCTCCTAGGTTTGTTGGCCTCTATTAAATACCGGTATAGCTTTGGTAATGGAGGGAAACAGAAGGCTATGTAGAAATATACAAAGAGCAAGAGAAAAAGAAAGATAAAAGAGCAACTTATAAGGAAAAGGAGGAAGCCCAAAAGGAAAGGATTGAAGGAAAAGAAGAAAGAAAGAAAACATCACTATTAGTTATTACCATACACAGATCACAGCCTTACCTGCTTTTTCCTGCTGTTTTAAGATGAGATGTACAAAACGCCTGACAGTGCTGACGCTTTTTCCTGTATACGCTGCAGCTCGTTCTCTTGATTTGCTGAGTGGCAACATTAACTGGTTGTTATCCTTTCTTATATCGCAACTTTCTGCAACTTTCGTTATTATTTTGCGGCCATCACTATACACAACTGTACGTGCATGTTTCCGAGTCGGAGTTCATTGCTCGGAAGGTACATATGACGATGAGTTTGGTGTGCCCTCAGTCATAATGACAAACTGTTTAAGCTGTAGTAATTAACCTCAAACCTTCACAAAACGAATGCACACAGAAAACAAAGAGCGCGCGTAAAAGCTTAGCATATTGGTCACTAGATGTCAGAGTGTACTAGTGTAGCGCATTTCAAGTTGTCTTTGTTTACGCAGTTAGCCGAAACCTACTGAGGGCCTGTATTACGATCTCCGGTTACTAGCCGAAGTTTGTTACCTTCCAGTTATCAATAACCATTGGTTAGGTTCAGTGTCTCGATTTACCTGTAGATTTGTTACCCTGTGCATTATGGTGGAATGTGAACGGTTGGAAATATTTTCCACTAGGATTTTACCTTGTTTGCAACGCTATCTTGTGTTTAGAATGTGTAATTAACAACAACAACTGGAAAACCAAATACATGTCATAGCATCAGGCGTCTTGTTTTAACTTTTTATTAGCTATTTTCAGTATATTTTCGTGATATTTTCATTAATAGTTTATTCGTAATACGGTCTAGCGTAGTTCTGTATATTTATTATTATAGTTCATTTACAGTTTAGATGTTTCCATAGCGTTAGATTATTTTTCATAGCGTTAGGTCAGTATTATAGGTTATATAAGTTGCGTTAGGTTAGATTAGGTGAGATATATGTAGAATATATGGGATTCCTTGTTAATTTATGAACACCAAGAGATTTCCAGTAAAAAAATATTAAAATAAATTTAAAATAACATAACTTATTAATTCTGATAATAGTATTTGTACAATTATAATTTGGCTAAAATCATTTGATTAGTAGTGTATCCTCGTGAATAAATCAGCTCTTCTTATATAAATTATCATTTCACAGAGGTATACGCAAAGAGGGAAGGTCCACAAATTACAAGTCATCAAGAAATAAAAGCAAGGTTATAAAATATGCATTCTGAGTGAGTGAGTGTGTGATGTTTTAGGGCCCGTCGACAACAATGTCATTTGGGCCCTCTATATGCATTCTGGGACCAGTAACTTGGTACCTGATTTTTTAAACATAATATATTTGGCTTGTTATGAAGCAATAACTATGGTTTTCTTTTAAGGAAACAGGTTACAGCACACTTATATTTCTCCTTGGCACTTCATAAACGCCACATTTCAGTCACAGAATTGTGTCATTGAAAAACATAATTGAACAAATAAATGGCTTTAATTAAACACCACAGGATACAAGATGGGCAGGTTTTAACATTTCTTTACGTGTGCAATTCGCAGCAAATATATTTATGTACTGCATTTGCACAATCTGCAGTAGGTACGGCAAGAATCATAAGTAATACTTTAACTTGTATTGAGACAGCGCACACACTGCATAAATCGCAATATAGTTAGCAAATTTTATTCTTTAAGGCACATTGAGGGACAAAATCATCATGGTATTGTACATGCAACCAACTACATTATATGTGTAAACAGCTTTGCAATAACGGTTTGGCGATGGATAAATATTGCATAACCTAAAAACTTCTTTTATTCACTGTTTGCTTTACAGTTTGTAACTTTCCTCTGGCAATGCTTTAACGAAACGCAAATTAAACATTGCACACACTATTAGCAAAATTGAATATTTCTGAACTTTTATACCTACCCACCTACACGTGTAGCATTGCGTGTACTTTCCAGGATATGTTTAACATGCTTTGTTTATTATATTTATGTTCGTTAAAACATGTTGCAATATGATCGCATAAAATATTGCACTGCTTGCAACAAGTCACTGACACCATGGGACACTAGAAATTATAATTCCATAACCTATTACGCCAAGATACCCAATAACCATGTGGCTTATTTTATTTCATTTTCAACATGTCACAAATATATGTATGAAATTATCTTTCCGCATTCTAATTCTTTTAGCTCTTCTTATATTAAATAAATACTGTGCCAACATTTCATCCTCAGAATCGTTGTCAACATTCAATCTGGCCTGGAGGTCCACCATTTTATTTTTTGTGTGTGAAGGTAAACTCCAAGTTATTTCACTAACCGCTACTCGAGGTGAGGGTTAGTTTACCTCCAGAAATAACTCTCAGTTAGTTCTTAACCGGAGGTCGTAATACTGACATCTGCATGTAACTCCAAGTTAACTGCTAACCAACACCTTAACCGCAGATCGTAATACAGGCCCTGAGTGAGGACTTGGGAGACAAACGCTCAAGATAAATTGCGCATACTGCAGAACTCAGGATGGAAGATATCCAAATGCAGAATTAAACTATAATCCAAAAGGAAGAAGAGACAGGGGTCGATCCAGGAAGCGCTGGAGAGATCTATGGAGCCGGAACGGGCGACATGCCCAAACCACGGAGTCAAGAAGAAGAAGAAGAAGAAGAAGAAGAAGAAGAAGAACAAGAAGAAGAAGAAGAAGAAGAAGAAGAAGAAGAAGAAGAAGAAGAAGAAGAAGAAGAAGAAGAAGAAGAAATTTAAGATTCTTCCACACTGTCTGTGTATAGGCTAAGCATTGAATAGATAGAGTCAGACTGAAAAATTCAATGCCACAGCCGGGATTTAAACCACAGATCTCCCGGTCTCCGTCCAGTCACCCTTAAATATTGACCTACCATAGCCAACATGCTATCATGACGGTAAATTCTCCAACTGACTCGTATGGACGAGTTTAGCAGTTGAAGCTCTGGATGCATTATTGATGTAAATGAAGCTTGGGTACTTTTGGCGAAGTATAAATAGGCTCTCAGTGGCTGAGGATGTGAAGAAAGTGCAAATGCTTCTTCTTTTGTTATTCAGCCAATCAACATATTTCAACATAAATTTAAATAATAAAGTATTTCTTAGAGGTGTTGACTGTTCCTGTGCGCTGCAGAATCACATAAAACGAAGGTGGCGGTGGTGAAATTCACCCCTCCGGCGATGTGAGGGGTTGCAGCGAGAAATGTAAATGGGGAAGATCGTCTTCTGCCGTTTCATTTAATTTCAAACCTTGGCCCGAATCTCGCCTTTCCTCCTGGTCGTTTGTCTTCGACGTGCAAATTAAAACTGGCTCCGTGCGCAGGCCCACTGCCCCAATCTGCATATCTACTGATTCCTTCCGAACTTTAACGGCCAGATACCGGTATACCAACTGTGACCTTCCTGTACGTCCTCGGGGATCACTAGGAGTAAGGAGCCGCTTGTATGATGTTCAAATGAGTACAGGGTACATAGAGCTTAGAGTTACCAGACATTCATCTTTCAGGATAAGAGAAAACCTCCAAAGTTAAGTCATATCGGACAATGAATGAAATGATGTTCAAATGAGTACAGCGTACATAGAGCTTAGAGTTACCAGACATTCATCATTCAGAATAAGAGAAAACCTCCAACGTTAAGTCATATCAGACGATGAATGAAATGATGTTCAAATGAGTACAGGGTACATAGAGCTTAGAGTTACCAGACATACATCTTTCAGGATAAGAGAAAACCTCCAACGTTAAGTCATATCGGACGATGAATGAAATGATGTACAAATGAGTACAGGGTACATAGAGATTAGAGTTACCAGACATTCATCTTTCAGGATAAGAGAAAACCTCCAACGTTAAGTCATATCGGACGATGAATGAAATGATGTACAAATGAGTACAGGGTACATAGAGATTAGAGTTACCAGACATTCATCTTTCAGGATAAGAGAAAACCTCCAACGTTAAGTCATATCGGACGATGAATGAAATGATATTCAAATGAGTACAGGGTACATAGAGCTTAGAGTTATCAGACATTCACCTTTCAGGATAAGAGAAAACCTCCAACGTTAAGTCATATCGGACGATGAATGAAATGATGTTCAAATGAGTACAGGGTACATAGAGCTTAGAGTTACCAAACATTCATCTTTCAGGATAACAGAAAACCTCCAACGTTAAGTCATATCGGACGATGAATGAAATGATGTTCAAATGAGTACAGGGTACATAGAGCTTAGAGTTACCAGACATTCATCTTTCAGGATAAGAGAAAACCTCCAACGTTAAGTCGTATCGATGAGTGAAATGATGTTCATATGAGTACAGGGTATATAGAGCTTAGAGTTACCAGACATTCATCTTTCAGGATAAGAGAAAACTTCCAACGTTAAGTCATATCGGACGATGAATGAAATGATGTTCAAATGAGTACAGGGTACATAGAGCTTAGAGTTACCAGACTATCATCTTTCAGGATAAGAGAAAACCTCCAACGTTAAGTCATATCGGACGATGAATGAAATGATGTTCAAATGAGTACAGAGTACATAGAGCTTAGAGTTACCAAACATTCATCCTTCAGGATAAGAGAAAACCTCCAACGTTGTCATATCGGACGATGAATGAAATGATGTTCAAATGAGTACAGGATACATAGAGCTTAGGGTTACCAGACATTCATATTTCAGAATAAGAGAAAACCTCCAACGTTAAGTCATATCGGACGATGAATGAAATGATGTTCAAATGAGTACAGGGTACATGGAGCTTAGAGTTACCAGACATTCATATTTCAGGATAAGAGAAAACCTCCAACATTAAGTCATATCGGACGATGAATGAAATGATGTTCAAATGAGTACAGGATACATAGAGCTTAATGTTACCAGACATTCATCTTTCAGGATAAGAGAAAACCTCCAACGTTAAGTCATATCGGACAATGAATGAAATGATGTTCAAATGAGTACAGGGTACATAGAGCTTAGAGTTACCAGACAGTCATCTTTCAGGATAAGAGAAACCCTCCAACGTTAAGTCTTATTGGACGATGAACGAAATGATGTTAAAATGAATACAGCGTACATAGAGATTAGAGTTACCAGACTTTCATGTTTCAGAATAAGAGAAAATCTCAAACGTTAAGTCATATCGGACGATGAATGAAATGATGTTCAAATGAGTACAGGGTACATAGAGCTTAGAGTTACCAGATATTCATCTTTCAGGATAAGAGAAAACCCCCAAGGTCAAGTCATGTCGGACGATAAAGGAAATTATGTTGAAATGAGTACAGGGTACATGGAGCTTAGAGTTACGAGTAATTTATTATTCAGTATAAGCGTAAACCTTTGGTTCCCAACATAAAGAGGTGCGGTTGTTTATGAGTGCCATCTGTTGTTTTTGTTCCGATATTAAAACTAAGATTTGTATTACAAAGGCCGTTTTCAGCAATAACGCTAATATATTACGACAGGAAAAGAGCAAGGCGCTTCTGATACATTTTCTAAGCGACTTGCAGCATCCTGAACTGCTAAATCAAGGAACATAGGACATACAAGTATAATAGAGGTGATAAACTGAGAAGTAGAACTAAATATCTGTGCGCTGGAAGCACGTCTACCAACGCAAAGCGTTGGTACTATCGAAGTCGTATGTCTTTTTTTTTGGATCTCAAGCGAACGGAGTTGTATATGCAGTAGTGGTACAGGTTTACGACAAATTGAGAAAAGATCTGATGGTTTCATTCCACATGACACTTTCAACTCAATATTATAATTAACGATTCTTACCAAGGATTTACTGTACTTATTGGCTCCAAGCTTTACAAATTTATACGCCAACTGAACTGTATAAACGGGTTGTCGTACATTTATATGACGTCAATCATTGTTCGAAATTATATTTTTAGAATTTAGAAAGTTTATTCCTCTATGTACCTGGAATTAATTGAAGCTAAAATTTAGAGACATTGCTTAGTTTGTTATTATTTGCAGATAAAAGGGAATTAAGGGAAAAAGCAGCCTAAAGTTATAGAGAAATGTTTTAAGAGCTGTTTGATATGTGGTAACTATGACGAGACAATGTTTATGTAGCAAGATTTTACAAAATTCTCTTCCTAATTGAGCTTAAGGGGAGGTGTTAGAAAACCAGAATTGAAAGGAAGGGAGCAAAAAGGAAAGATGCAAAGAAAGACAGAAAACAGAAGAAAAGAAAATAAGAAGAGAAGGAAAGGAAAAAGGAAAGAAAGGAACAAAGAGTAACAGAAAGAGAAGGAGGAAAGAAAGAAAGAAGGAAAAAAGAGAAAGAAAGAAAGGAAGAAATATTGATGGAAAGACAGAGCGAAGAAATAAAGGATGAATTTATGAACACGAAACAAAGAAAGTAGAGATAAAGGAAAGAAAGAAAGAAAAAGGAAGAGAAAGTAGAGAAGGAAGGGAAGGAAAAGATATAAAGATAGAAAAAAAAGAATTAATGAAAAATAAGGATAGAAATAAGGAAAGACAAAATTAGAAAGGAAAGAGAAATAAAGAAAGAGAGAAAGAGAGAAAGAAGGAAAGAGAGAAAGAAAGAAAGAAAGAAAGAAAGAAAGAAAGAAAGAAAGTAAGAAAAAAGAAAGAAAGAAAGAAAGAAAGAAAGAAGGAAGGAAAGAAAGAAAGAAAGGAAGAGGGTAAGTTGTGTGTTAGCCAACTGTTTAGTTACACAAATGTCAGGAGGAATAAAGGGAAGTTATTTCCAGAAAATTTAAGATACCGGTACATGTTATTTGTCACAAAACTATCTTGAACAAATTGTATGTTATGTTAAACTGTTAGACATTTTTGGGAAAACCAAACTTTTCGAAAGATATTCCATGTTTTTGGTGTTGTATTTAAGCGAGCTTTTGTTTTCCAGTTCCGCTTCTCTCATCTCCATAGAGTAAATAAAAGTGTAGATAAATGTATTGCCATAGATCGCAGTCGTTTTGATGTACGTACTACGCGATAAATACTCTGTGCAAAACCACAGTTGGGGGGATATTTTTATTTGTAGCGGATTTATTGTAACGTTGTACCATTTAATTTTCTTTCCTTTAAGGATTATTTTTGTTCTGAGGGGAAGTTAATTTTAAAAGTGTAGCCCGTGTGTAATTTATTATCAGATTAATTTGTATCCCTTGCTTACACACGAGAGTCATATGTACCGCGGCCATAAATATACTCCGCTGTGTTTCTACTGCACTTACTTGTTGCCAAGCAACGCATTTTATAATGAAAAGATCGACTTTTGTTTATCGATGACATTCAATTTCCCGGCGTTTGTTTCCTCTGACGGTCATTTGTTTTACTTGAGCTACAGGAACACATAAATATTACGGATAATAAACTTTTATTTTCGTTCGGAAAGAAAAAGTTTATTTTGAGGGTTACGGCGACACCTGGGCCTTTCCTTTCTCTGCTTATTGAAGTTATAAATTTCATTCCTGTCCTCGTTTTGCGGGCCTCCGGTATCACAATGTGTTTCACAATCAGCTAACCTTCTGCATATGCATCAGTAGCGAGGCGTCACCCACAAAGCGAGGAAAGTTACAAATAATAGTTGTCTTTTAAAATAACAGAGAATAATGACTCAAAGTACTAAGGCTACTCTTTAGTACTCTTTCTATTGTACAGTCACACGTAGGTGCAGTAACGAGGCGTGACTTTCAAAGTGAGGGAAGCTCCAAATAATAATTGTCTTTTAAAATAAGAGAGAATAATGACTAAAAGAACTAAGAATACTCTTTACTACTCTCTCTATTGTACAGTCACACGTAGGTACAGTAGCGAGGTGTGACTTTCAAAGTGAGGGAAGCTCCAAATAATAATTGTCATTAAAATAAGAGAGAATAATGACTCAAAGAACTAAGGCTACTCTTTAGTACTCTTTCTATTGTACCTCACACGTAGGTCCAGTAGCGAGGTGTGACTTTCAAAGCGAGAGAAGCTCCAAATAATAATTTTCATTAAAATAAGAGAGAATAATGACTCAAAGAACTAAGACTACTCTTTAGTACTCTTTCTATTGTACAGTCACACGTAGGTCCAGTAGCGAGGTGTGACTTTCAAAGTGAGGGAAGTTCCAAATAATAATTTTCATTAAAATAAGAGAGAATAATGACTCAAAGAACTAAGGCTACTCTTTAGTGCTCTTTCTATTGTACAGTCACACGTAGGTCCAGTAGCGAGGTGTGACTTTCAAAGTGAGGGAAGTTCCAAATAATAATTGTCATTAAAATAAGAGAGAATAATGACTCAAAGAACTAAGGCTACTCTTTAGTACTCTTTCTATTGTACAGTCACACGTAGGTCCAGTAGCGAGGTGTGCCTTTCAAAGCGAGAGAAGCTCCAAATAATAATTTTCATTAAAATAAGAGGGAATAATGACTCAAAGAACTAAGACTACTCTTTAGTACTCTTTCTATTGTACAGTCACACGTAGGTCCAGTAGCGAGGTGTGCCTTTCAAAGCGAGAGAAGCTCCAAATAATAATTTTCATTAAAATAAGAGAGAATAATGACTCAAAGAACTAAGGCTACTCTTGAGTACTCTTTCTATTGTACAGTCACACGTAGTTCCAGTAGCGAGACGTGACTTTCAAAATGAGGGAAGCTCCAAATAATAATTTTCATTAAACTAAGAGAGAATAATGACTCAAAGAACTAAGGCTACTCTTTAGTACTCTTTCTATTGTACAGTCACACGTAGTTCCAGTAGCGAGACGTGACTTTCAAAGTGAGAGAAGCTCCAAATAATAATTTTCATTAAACTAAGAGAGAATAATGAATCAAAGAAGTAAGGCTACTCTTTAGTACTCTTTCTATTGTACAGTCACACGTAGGTCCAGTAGCGAGACGTGACTTTCAAAGTGAGGGAAGCTCCAAATAATAATTGTCATTTAAAATAAAAGAGAATAATGACTCAAAGAGCTAAGGCTACTCTTTAGTATTCTCTCTATTGTACAGTCACATGTAGGTCCAGTAGCGAGGTGTTACTTTCAAAGTGAGGGAAGCTCCAAATAATAATTGTCTTTTAAAATAAGAGAGAATAATGACTCAAAGAACTAAGGCTACTCTTCAGTACTCTTTCTATTGTACAGTCACACGTAGGTGCAGTAACGAGGCGTGACTTTCAAAGTGAGATAAGCTCCAAATAATAATTTTCATTAAAATAAGAGAAAATAATGACTCAAAGAACTAAGGCTACTCTTTAGTACTCTTTCTATTGTACAGTCACACGTAGGTCCAGTAGCGAGCCGTGACTTTCAAAGCGAGTGAAGCTCCAAATAATAATTTTCATTAAAATAAGAGAGAATAATGACTGAAAGAACTAAGGCTACTCTTCAGTACTCTTTCTATTGTACAGTCACACGTAGGTCCAGTAGCGAGCCGTGACTTTCAAAGCGATTGAAGCTCCAAATAATAATTTTCATTAAAATAAGAGAAAATAATGACTCAAAGAACTAAGGCTACTCTTTAGTACTCTTTCTATTGTACAGTCACACGTAGGTCCTGTAGCGAGCCGTGACTTTCAAAGCGAGTGAAGCTCCAAATAATAATTTTCATTAAAATAAGAGAGAATAATGACTCAAAGAACTAAGGCTACTCTTCAGTACTCTTTCTATTGTACAGTCACACGTAGGTGCAGTAACGAGGCGTGACTTTCAAAGTGAGGGAAGCTCCAAATAATAATTGTCATTAAAATAAGAGAGAATAATGACTCAAAGAACTAAGAATACTGTTTACTACTCTTTCTATTGTACAGTCACACGTAGGTGCAGTAACGAGGCGTGACTTTCAAAGCGAGGGAAGCTCCAAATAATAATTTTCATTAAAATAAGAGAGAATAATGACTCAAAGAACAAAGGCTACTCTTTAGTACTCTTTCTGATTTACAGTTAAACGTAGTTCCAGTGGCGAGGTGTGGCTTCCGCTCTCCACTCAGACGTTCCCTGGCCCACACCTCGTGAACTGTTTGCCTAACATGTAGAAAGTATACAATTGACACAGTTTTGTATGCGACTAAACGGTTTACAAGAATTTCCTATTTGGCACTACCAAACACCAATCTACGTAAAATACTATTACTAATGCTATTAAAATGTACTTGCAGTTGTAAGAGGCGTGTCCATACAATAAGGTCTCCAATTTTATTTAATATAGAAAACATGTTTATTGTTAATGAATGTTACATTGATGGAAAGGCGGAACGTAATCACCATTGCGATCGATGCACTTCTGCATGCGTTGTGGCAAAAGGTGTAGTGTTTAACGCCCGCTTTTACTACATACGGCACCGCAGGCGATGACACTGATGATACATGACATAAAGATGGAGCACCAGTGGAATGAGATGACGGGGGAAACCGGAGATCCCGGAGAAAACCAACCCCAGCGCCATGTTGTCCACCACAAATGTCACTTTGCGGTCACCTGGGATCGGACCTGGGCCGCCTTGGTGAGAGCCAAGTAGTCTAACCACTGAGGCACGGCGCGGCCACGCGCTGTTGCAGTTTTTGTATACCCTTGTCATAACACTCTCCCGCCAAGTTGCGCAGGTAGCGCTCAACCTCGTCGGTCTGGAAATGTGTTCCACGCAGGTGTGACTTCAACTCAGGAAACAGATGAGAATCACTGGGTGCTAAGTCTGGAGTTGGGGCAGGAATTTGTGACTATTTGTCTCCATCTTAATGATCCACACGTTCGGGCGCAATTTGGTATGGACTTTTATATTTGAGATGGGATGCACGTTGACTTTTCGAAGATCTTCGTCGAGAAGCCAGAAATAACAAATTCGTTGTACTTTGATTTGTTTCTTGATGATTGTACTTGATTAACTAAAAGTCATGAGATTCTTGGTTTTAAGGCGTGGTTCGGAATAAAGTTTCGGAGAAGTCAAATTTTGTAACTATTTAATTGTATTATTTAGATTACATTTTACTTGAACTTCCTTTCCCAGTCACTTCCAACATATCGATAAATTCTTACTTTGTTATATTTAAACATATTCAAACTATTACTTAAATGTTCTTGATCTTGCACCACCATTCATCACACTCACCATTACAAAACATCTCTCTATACCAAGATTATTGATTTTTCGTAACTATCGTTACTCTTCTCTTAATTTTGTGATTGGCCGATTTAATTCCACCTCACAACATCACGTCACACAATCATTACCACGGCCAGTCACAAAATTACATATATTTTCACTTATTTAAATTACTACATAGATTTACATAATCATTTTTTTATAAATTTATAAACTTTTCATACCTTTTATATATAACTTTTAAACTACTGTTACAGAGTGTAGGGTGGGGGTGGGTGAGGATGTCCAAGCCGAACTGGTCCAGGAGATCAGCCGTTGCATGTGCAGTATGGGGACGAGCGTTGTCGTGATGAAAAATCACTCCCTTCGTCAGTATTCCCCTCCTTCGATGTTGAATGGCTCGTCGCAAGCTTTTTAGTCTCACAGTAGCTAGCGGCGTTTATTGTTGTGCCGGTAGGCATAAACTCGCACAAAAAAACACCTTTTCTGTCCCAGAACACACTGGCCATCACTTTGCCGGCAGAAAATGTCTGTTTGAACTTTCGCGGCTTCGGTGAATTCGAATGCCGCCACTGACGAGAACGTTCTTCAGTTTCTGGTGTTGTGTAGTGTACCCAGGTTTCATCGCCAGTGACAATTGAATCCAACAATTCCTCGCCCTGTTCTGCATGGTGATCCAGGAATCGGTAGGCCGCTTCAACACGTTGCCGTTTATGGTCTTCGATGAGCATTTTGGGACTCACCTCGCACACACCTCGCGGTCAAAATTTTGTCAATCGTAGTCTTACTGACTTCAGGGATAAGTTCGCACAGCTCGTCAACTGTCACACGTCGATCTTTAAGCATTTCTTGCTCCACTTTTGCAATTGTTTCGGCTAAAACCGAAGGCCGACCAGAACGCTGTTCGTCATGGACGTCTGTACGTCCGTTTTTCAACACTCTGAGCCACTTTCGCACGTTTTTGACGTCCATACACTGTGGCCCATAGACTTCGCTTTACTGACGATGAATTTCAATGTGAGGGTAGTGCCCTTGGCACTCAAAAACGGATCACTGTACACAACTCGCACTTGGTGGCGGAAGTGATAGGAAACTCCATCGCAAACGGCTGCCCAGCCAAGACATTGTTACAACGGGTTCATTGTGGCGGGGATTTGAAGGGGTGAAGCCAAACTACACGCCAGTGTTGCCGGATTTCACGTAATAACGTTCCTCACGGCTCCAGCGCCTTGTAGACCTTATTTTACGGACACACCTCGTATTTAAAAGTGTCACATGAAATAAAAAATCAAAAACTTTTCTTCACACACTGCAGATACCTCGCGTGAGAAAATCTGTGAGAGCTTACTAACTATCGAAGAGTAGCGATTGCTTCGCGAAGATGTACGAAGCATGGTATTCAAGGTTATGAATGCGTCAATACAGTGTTGAATGAGGTCGTGGAATTGGTCACTCGAATTTAAGCGACTGTCAAATAGTCCGCAGCATCACGTATGTAGCGTGGTGGTAGCATGTCTGCCTCACGTTCAAGAAGTCCCGAGTTCGAATCTCGGTCAGGGCGAGTTACCTGGATAAGGTTTTTACGGGGGTTTCCCTTATCCTGATAGACGAATGTCGGGTAACTCTAAGCTCCATGGACCCTGGGCTCATTTGAACATCTTTTCACCCATTCCATTCATCGTCCCATATGACTTAACGTAAACTGCAAAAAAAAAAAAAAAAAAAAAAAAAAAAAAATCGCGTATGTTCGCGAATAGTTTTTTTGAATATGTATTCAGACCAAATGAAGTTTTCTTAGGAATACATTTTCTTCTCTTTTTCGTGAAATTCTTGGGGAATTGCCCCGTTTCCAGCTCTTCAGTGCACGCTTCAGCTTAAAGTACGTATTTCTTCTTCTTCCTCCTCTTCTTCTTCCTCTTCCTCTTTCTCCTCCTCTTCCTCCTCCTTCTCCTCCTCCTCCTCTTCCTCTTCCTCTTTCCTCTTCCTCATCATCTTCTTCTTCTTCCTTTTCTTCTTCTTCCTGTTCTTCTTCCTGTTCTTCTTCTTCCTGTTCTTCTTCTTCCTCTTCCTCTTCCTCTTCCTCCTCCTCTTCCTCCTCCTCCTTCTCTTCCTTTTCTTCTTCTTCTTCTTCTTCTTCTTCTTCTTCTTCTTCTTCTTCTTCTTCTTCTTCTTCTTCTTCTTCTTCTTCTTCTTCTTCTTCTTCTTCTTCTTCTTCTTCTTCTTCTTCTTCTTCTTCTTCTTCTTCTTCTTCTTCTTCTTCTTCTTCTTCTTCTTCTTCTTCTTCTTCTTCTTCTTCTTCTTCTTCTTCTTCTTCTTCTTCTTCTTCTTCTTCTTCTTCTTCTTCTTCTTCTTCTTCTTCTTCTTCTTCTTCTTCTTCTTCTTCTTCTTCTTCTTCTTCTTCTTCTTCTTCTTCTTCTTCTTCTTCTTCTTCTTCTTCTTCTTCTTCTTCTTCTTCTTCTTCTTCTTCTTCTTCTTCTTCTTCTTCTTCTTCTTCTTCTTCTTCTTCTTCTTCTTCTTCTTCTTCTTCTTCTTCTTCTTCTTCTTCTTCCTCTTCTTCTTCCTCTTCTTCTTCTTCCTCTTCTTCCTCTTCGTCTTTCTCTTCTTCCTCTTCGTCTTCCTCTTCGTCTTCCTCTTCTTCTTCCTCTTCCTCTTCCTCTTCCTCTTCTTCCTCTTCTTCTTCCTCTTCCTTTTCTTATTCTTCTTATTCTTCCTCTTCTTCTTCCTGTTCTTCCTCTTCCTCTTCCTCCTCCTCTTCCTCTCCTCCTCCTCTTCCTCTTCCTCTTCCTCATCCTCTTCTTCTTCTTCCTCTTCTTCTTCTTCTTCTTCTACTTCTTTCTCTTCTTCTTCCTCTTCCTCTTGTTCTTCTTCCTCTTCTTCTTCACTTCATGGCATAGGCAATCAAGTGCCTGTTCCGCCTTGGAAGTCCTCCAGCCACCGTTTCCTGGGTCTGCCCACCGATCACCTACCTTTAGGATGATACTGTAATATTTGTTTTGTAAATCTATTATCTGGCATTCTTTCTACATGATCCTTCCATTTTGTTTGAGATCTTTTAACCTATCTTCATACTAATAATGTCCAGCTCTTCACTTATACTTTCATTTCTTATTAAGTCCCTCTTCGTGCATCCTTTCACACTTCTCAACAATTTCATTTCTGAAGCCTGTATTTTACTCTGTTGCTTTTTAGTTAACGTCCAAGTCTCACTTCTGTATGTCAGTATAGGTACAGCCATAACTTTGTAGAACTTTAATTTTGTTTCGTACGTATTTTGTTTCTAAATGTTCAATTTATTGTTCCACACACTCTTTGAAATTTGCTTATTTTATTGTAGACATCATATTCCTTGTCATAACTAACATCAGCTCCCAAGTATCGTAGTTAAAATGGCTTGCTTGTTCAACACAACAATTATTTATAACTATTTTTTTCTAATTGGCTCTTTCCCAATGAATGCCATTACCTTTGATTTTATAAAAGAAATTTTCATATTATATTGCTTACAAATTTTACTAAGTTTAAAAATGGATTTTTGCAGGGCAGACTCACTATTTTGTATAATAACTAAATATTTAAAAAGTTTTTATTTGAAATGTTAAAAGCTACATTCACTAGCTGCTTCCATTTGCACACTAGGTCGTCAATATAAATACTAATAAGTGTAGGAGATAAAGTACAGCCTTGTCTGACACTCTGATTAGTAAGAACTTTTTTAGAAATAAGTCCGTATTTGTAAGAATAATTCCTAAAAGAGCAAGTAGAATGCAGCACACAAGATTTATTGCGGTCATTTTTCTCACATGTTGGCTGCACTGCATTTGAATTAAATTTGCGATTAACCGCCAAATAAAAGAAGAGCGAAAATTAACTGACGCCATAGATGTCAAATGTGTAACAGAGAATTTATTATTTTTAAACAAATGACACACAGCTGCGGGCTCTCGAATGACAAAAATAACTTCTGCTGAAAATTAATTTACGCCGAGGAAATATCCACCTCCCCCTCCACCTCTCCGTCCGCGTTTATTTATTTTAAATGCCTCTTCATAAAAGGCGTACGCTAGCAAACTAATTGCCTCTTGGTTCACAGTCACAGAATTAGAGCGTTTGTAATTCTCCCTCTCTCGCCTGGTCTCCATTGCACATGCGCACAAGCTCTCACAACTACGAATATGCACGAATTTCATTTGAGCTGTTACTAGTCACTCTCGTCGACAATACTAAACTCATAGCAAACTCCGATTTATCAAGTAACCACATGTAATAATAATATAAGACTAATGCCCGATTTCACCAACAAATGTTAACACTTAACACACGTGTTAATTCTCTTGTTAAAATAACAAGCCAAATTTCTGATGTTAAGTCGTTAACAATTGTAAATAGTCAAATTGTCGGGCGTAAACTCAGCTGTTGTCGATTTGCTATATTTAAGACCGTCGAAATGGCATTCGTAATAGAGTACGGACTATGAGGAGAAGTGGTTCTGAGCAGCTATCAGACGGAGGTATAAACTGTCGAAACAAGTTGCTATGAAGGTTACTGCGGAAGTACAAGAGAGGTTAGAACATGCCAATCTCACATTTGCTTCAAGTATTAATAAATTTTCGATTTTATAATTCACTGAATTATGTGGATAATACACTGTCCACCTCCCGTCTTGAAACGTTCAAGTCACTCGTCACTTGTCCTTCTTCGCTCCTCGTTTTAAATTTACGTAATACTGAGTTAGAACATGCATCGGAAGGAATAAGCCGATCTCGCCTTTGCTTCAAGTATTAATAACTTTGCGATTTTATAATTCACTGAATTATGTGGATAATACACTGTCCACCTCTCGTCTTGAAACGTTCAAGTCACTCGTCACTTGTCATTTTTCGCTCCTCGTTTTAAATTTACGTTATACTGAGTTATAACATACATCGAAAGGAATATGCCGATCTCGCCTTCGCTTCAAGTATTAATAACTTTGCTATTTTATAATTCACTAAATCATGCGGATAATACACTGTCCATCTCCCGTCTTGAAACGTTCAAGTCGCTGCTCATTTGTCATTCTTCGCTCCGGGTTTTAAATTTACGTAATACTGACAAGTTGTTTGGTGGTTGTAGTAGTGACGCATATATTTGAATTAAACTGGTTTGCAATTTTTTGGGCATGACATCTTTCTCTTTTACATTCACCTCATCCGTCCTCCTATTTTCCACGATAACCTTACACTTCGTCACCAATTCAATTAACATTCTTTCTCCATTGATGAGGAATTTTTCTCACGGCTTTTGTTTACGATTTTGTTTATCCGCCATTTCGTTAGCTGTGTGCAGACAAAAATGAAAACAAAAGCGCATCGCAGTACGTTCAGAAAATAGTACAACTCATATATAGCCTTCTATATTTGTAATATTTACAAGTTTCTTGGCGTTAACACATGTTTGTTAACATTTTCAGAAAACAGGATGCTGAAATGCAAGGAATTTAAGAGCTAAATTAGCGCTGTTACAATTGTTAGGTTACATTTGTTAACGTCAACTTTAATTACTGTTGGTGAAATCGTTAGAGAGTCATTAATTCACATGTCAACAAAGTAAAGATTATAACCCGGATTAGTTGGCGCGATCAAATGGTGATATAAGCAAGCATATAGACACGAAAAAACGAAGAAAATAAGCACAAAAAGTAAGCAAATGAAAATACAAAATTAATATCCGAGGGCTATTCAATAAAGAAAGATCACATTTTTGAGAACGTTCCTTTACTCATCCTCATAATTTTGATGGGCCTTCTCAAAATAATCTCTCCTGAATGCGATGCACTTGTCCCTGTGTTTCTGCCAGACTTCAAAGACATACTGGAAACCATTTTTGAGAGATCCTTCAAAATCGCCTCCGCAGCCTTCACCACTGCTTCTGATGATGGATAATGTCTCCTACGAAGGCGTATCTTCAAGTTAGAGAATATAAAAAGGTCACATGGGGCTAAATCCGGACTATAGGGAGGGCTAGGAATGCACTTCACATTGATTTTTGCAAGATATTCAGCAACAACATTGGCAATATGCGGCCGCGCACTATCGTGGTGCAGTATCCAGCCTGCTTCACGGAAATATGGTCTTTTGCGCCTGATATGGACTTGCAATGTTTTCAGGACATGCCTATAGTATTGTACAGTTACTGATGTGTGTGCAGGTACAACATGCTGATAAACCATTCCATGAATATCAAAGAATGAGATGACCATAACTTTCCCAGCAGAAGTAACCACTTTTGCTTTTTTGGAGGTTGGTGATGAAGGAGATTTGCACACTGAGCTTTGCTGTTTGCTCTCAGGATCAAAATGATGTAGCCAAGTTTCATCAGCAGTGATTGCGTTTGAAAGATACTCTAGATCTTCCTCTAACATCAACTTTAACTGCATGTTACCTCCATTGCAGCGGTAGGCGATACTGAACATGTCTGAACTTGCCTGGTTCTCACAGGCGGGGACCAGGAGTACCAACAATGAAACTACTACGGCGTGTTTCTTTCAGATTAAGCTAATAGAATATAATAATGGAAACATATAGTCAGACTCAGAAATTCAATGCCATAGCCGGGATTTGAACCACGGATCATCTGGTCTCCATCCAGCCGCTCTAACCTGGTGCAATACATCAGCAGTAATATTATGTCATAAATAGGATCGAACATTACTCACAAACAGCGGAGTGCGTTAACATGTGTAACCAAAATTTAATATTCCGTCCAAAAATTATGAGCCTAGGCTTTTTAAGTAATGCAGCTTTTCTCTTCAGACATTTTAATTTGCAGGCACCCCTGTACGTTAGGAGACGTAACATTATGTAGATTTGCTGTTTCTGTATTGTCTGATGAACTTCTCGCCGCTGGCGCTGTGATCGCCAACCGCGACAGCAGCAAAAAGCAGAACTGATGTCGTTTTTAAAGCAGAAATAAACAACTTTTGTTCCGAGTAACACTTTTTGGGGTTTCCTAACGTCACACCTTGCCGTCAGTTCAACAGCTCGTGAACTGCTGCCATTAAAGTTGGAAAATCATACAACTCAAACCCTAAATCTGATTTTAACAAAGAAACATAATAGAATTACGCAGTTTCATCTTCTCAAATTAGAAGTTGCGATAATTGGAGCAAAATACACATTCCTCCAGCGTTGTTATATAAGACGATGAACGAAATGATGTTTAAATTAGTACAGGGTACATAGAGCTTAGAGTTACCAGACATTCATCTATCAGGATAAGAGAAAACCTCCAACGTTAAGTCATATCGGACGATGAATGAAATGATGATCAAATGAGTACAGGGTACATAGAGCTTAGAGTTACCAGACATTCATCTTTCAGGATAAGAGAAAACCTCCAACGTTGAGTGATATCGGACGATGAATGAAATGATGTTCAAATGAGTACAGGGTACATCGAGCTTAGAGTTACCAGACATTCATCTTTCAGGATGTAGATTTTGGAATATACAGGAAGCCCACACACATAGATAATTACATAAAGAAAAATGAATACAACCCAGTTTCACATCAACAAGCTGCCTTTAGAAGTCTAATTCACCGGCTATACAACATCCCACTGAGTAAGAATGAGTTTTTGAAAGAACAACAACACATAAAAGACATAGCAGTATTAAATGGATTCAACCCAGCCATCATAAGGAACATGATGAAGAGAAAAGAAAAATGAAGATAATATCAAAAAATACCACTCTGACACCACTTAATAACACAAATTGGCAATATAGAAAATTCACCTACCATCCATGGGCTTTTAGAAAATTTGAACGAATCTTCAAAAGACTAAACTTAAAACTAGCACCCCAAAACAAATTCAGTCTGAGGAACCTGCTAAATAAACCACTGAAAAATACAATCCCCAACAATTTTAAATCAGGAATTTATAAGATTAATTGTGAAACCTATGAGAAAAGCTACATAGGAAAAACTAAGAGAAACTTGTTAACCAGGCAAAAAGAACACCAGAGGAACATTAAGTTGAAACAAACAGAAAAATCTGCAGTATCACACCATTTTTGGACAGAAAACCACAACATTGGCCACAACATTAAACTGTTAAAATCTTTAAGTACACCCATAGAATTGGATATTTGGGAAAAAATATTCATAACCAAAAACCGTGATAAAGTTATAAATTTTGAAAACCCGACATTAAATGAAGTATTAAAACTTAGTGCCCCTAACACCAGATGGCAGAGTGATCGGAGCTCCGTAGTAGTGGAAGAAGAGGGAGGTTCATTTAGTCACCAAACAGCTGAGGATGAGATCGAATGATCTTGAAAACGTTTCAGTTATACAACAAGTAAGTGAAGTTTGAGTGTAAACATAGTGACTCATAAGTAAAACTTAAATATGAAGAATACTTCACTGTTAATAATGCTTCTGCTTATAATATTTACAACGAAGTGTGTTTGACTGAAAATGTGGGCAAATGCTTACAAAATTAATTTCAAATAGAAGATAGAAGTATTGTCATCAACTTCTTAAGATAATGGAAAATAATCACTAAATATTTTATTTGTATTATATTAAGATGTTACCTTGATACACGTTACAGCAGTGGAACAGCACTGTTTGCCAATCCAATAACTTCATGGATGTTTCCCAGAGATTGATACACAGACACGATCTCTGTTTCTAAGAATGAAGCTGCTTCACTACAAATTCGTGACACTGTGTGTTACACTACCTACATCACAAGGTTACAGAGTTAATTGCTGCGATTTTGAAAAATCTACAGTTGCTCTATATCCTGTATTGGAGAGCTTTCGTAAAACTTGTTCATATTAAATATAACTTTCCTGCCTGAAGAAAGAATTCCTTCACTAAAATAAGACCTGAAGCTTTCCTGGCGACCAATACGATCACTTTCTTCTCGGTCAGCCAGCCAGGTGAAAAGATGATTAGTTATCAACGTTTCGGGAGTGTACATCTCTCCCATCATCAGGATATTTATAAAATGTTATAACCACAAATGAAACACTGAATGTAACACAACTATAAACAAAGACAAAACACTATCAAAATTCGCATCACTGAACAAAAGACTGTTTTCAGTAAATTAAATGCCAGGTCAGCAGATGGCGTGAGTATAGAAAATTGTGTCAAAGAAATGTAACTACTTGATTATCAAGCTGTATTGATCTTTGCTTCTTAATTCGATGGATTTCCAAGTCCAAGTCGATACTGACAGGCTGTTAACAGCCAGAAGGTGTTTGCTGCGTACCCACCCAGGTTTTGGGTCTGACCGCAGCTTGATAATTTTGATGGTTACAGGATGAGATGGGATTATTTTATTGAGGAAAGTTTGATGAGATAGCTTTATGCTCCTCTTTATTTTGTACAGGATGCCAAACAGCTTTTTTGTTTACACCCTGGTGTCTTGTTTTGCTAAAGTGGGTTAAATTTTGTAACCAAACAGCTCATTTGGAGAGTTTTGAAATTCAGCTTTTCCTGCTGTTTGGATTAACTCCTTTGTTACCTCGGGTGCCCACATGACATACGGAGTACCCGGTAAAACCTGAAGCGGCGTCTCGTAGCGTCGTAATCTCCTAGAGACCGTACCAGGGCGCTTCTGTGAGCTGGAATTTGAGCGTAGAAATTTGTCGCCGGGCGCCTAATTTCGTCCTCCACGTATGGGAGAAGAGAAGCTTCGTGAAGCAACCTCATGGGGAAAGAACGGCCCACAGAATATATGGATCGTAGTCCTCTATTCTGTGCACGCTGAAGGTATGCTATCCAGCTATCTGCAGCCATGTCCCAGATTTCACAGGCGTACAACATGAGTGGGATTATCAGCGCTCGAAAGAGGTGTGGCTTTAAGCTAAGTGTAAACATAGTGACTCATAAGTAAAACTTAAATATGAAGAATACTTCACTGTTAATAATGCTTCTGCTTATAATATTTAATACACAGTGTCGCCCTGGCGGTAGGCTAGCGAAGCCGAAGCCGGTGGAGATTCGGAAAACTTCGGAACCAATCGTTACCGGAAGCGAGACAGTTGAGAGTAGTTGTTAGGTAAAATAAACAGTTTTTAGGTGAGCTAGCACATTGTGATGTGACGAATGTATTTGCTAGGAAAATAAAGTGCAGTTTTTGTATTTGAAGCCTCGACTTTTGATTTTCACGAACCCACAAAGTCACAACTGGTGTCAGGAAGCGGGATAACATCACCGAAGATTATGGCCATGGAATCGGTATTGGAAATGCTTTTGCAGAAGATGAACGAATTAACAGCGAAGTCGGAAGCGGCAAATAACAACTTGGCCGCGAAGATGAACGAGTTAACAACAAAAACAGAAGCGGCAAATAACAACCTGGCCGCAGAGTTAAAAGAAATAAAGACCGAATTAACCACAGAAATGAAGGCAGCGAACGACAGTCTGGCCACGGAAATGAAGGAGGCGAACGAGGTCCTCGCCGCCAAATTTGAGGAACAGTTGGCCGGCGTGAAGGATGACGTGACGGAGCTGGGCAAGCGGATGGGCCAAGCGGACGAGCGCGTCGAAGACCTCGCAAACCGCGTAAACAACCTGGAGGGAAAGGCCGACAGCAGCGTCAAGTCCCTGAACGCCATGGTGGAGGACGTCGTCGGCAGGAGACTGAAGGATTTGAAGGCTGACGCACCGGGACGCGACACAACATCGGCTCGCGTCAAACCTCCGAAATATGACGGCGCGTCAACATTCGAGGTCTTCCGCCGCCAGTTCAACACAGTGGCCAAGCACAACAGATGGTCACCGGAGGAGGAGGCCACACAGTTAATAGCCAGCCTCCAGGGACGGGCCGCGGAAATCCTAAACGCGGTGCAGACGACGGCGGTGCCCAAGGACATCTGGAAGGCCCTGGAGAATCGCTTCGGGAACCAGCGCTTAGCCGCAGCATACCGCAGCCAGCTAAAGGCGAGGTCGCAGCAGCCGGGGGAGACGCTGCAGGAGTTCGCCATAGCGATCGAGCAGCTGGCTAGCAAGGCCTTGGTTGACCTGCCACTGGAGTTCGTATCCCGGGAAGCCGCCTACAATTTTGTTGACGGGGTACGGGACACGGATATTCGTCAGCGCCTAATGCTCGGCGATTATAAAAGCATCCACGAGGCGCTGACAGCGCCTCGTGGATGCGGCCAAGGAGGCGGCCAAGGTAGCATCTATCCCGACGTCGAGAACGAGGAGTGTCCGCTACGCCGAAGACAGAAGACCAGCTGTGGGACGCCGGCGAACACGTAGTGGCCTGTGTTAGGGGTATGGATAGCCCGGGCACGTGCAGAGAGACTGCCCACATCAGGAAGAGCAGCCGGAAGAACGAGTAAGGCCCGTCGTGGAGAGGGGCACGTCGGCGCCATTATCACCATCCCCTCGAGTGACACTGCGCGCCGGCAGCCGGCGTATGGATGACAGCCTCATCGCGGACGGTTGGGTAAGAGGAAAGTCGTGCCGCGTGCTGGTGGACACCGGGGCGGCCGTGACCATCATCAGACCTGACGTGGCGAAGGGTTTGCCGACGAGGAAGCCGAGACGACCATACGAGCTTGTGACGGCATCGGGCGACACCATGCCTGTGGAGAAGGAGGCCCTGCTGGAGCTGACCTTGGGACGGAGTGCCGTGCGTCTTTGGGTGTTCGTCGCGAAGGTGGCTGAGGAGCTGATTCTGGGACTGGATGCCCTCAGGAGCCATGAGGCGACGGTTGACGTCGGCAAGAAGGTCCTGCGGCTCAACGGAGAAGAGGTTATACTCCGTCAAACAGAAGAGCGCCTTGGAATTTGCAGGGTCATCTTGGACGAAGATGTGGTTGTCCCAGCGAGGAGCGAGGTGGTGGTGACGGCGCGACTGGAAGGCCAGAGAACCAGCAACATGATGCTGGACCAGAAGACGCCTGTACACGGACTGTGTGTAGCCAGGGCATTGCTGCCGTGCCGAGAGGAAGTGCCGGTGAGACTGCTAAATCCAACGGACGCCGATCACGACGTCCAGGCCAGGACAGCGTTGGGAACGTGCGAGCCCGTGGTAAGCGTAACAGCGATCGACAAGACGCAGGAGCCGGTGCCGACGCAACACCTGGGACCCCGGCTAGAAGGCTTACTGGAGAGGGCGGCCGAACACCTGACCGCAGAACAGCTGGAGAAAGTTCGACAACTACTGAGGCGATACGAGCGCGTCTTCAGCCAAGGCGAAAGTGACTACGGCCGCACGGACAAAGTGCTTCACCACATCGACAGCGGAGATGCCCGGCCTATTCGGCAACCACCTAGACGCGTTCCGCTGGCGAAGCAAGGGGCGGTACGAGACATGCTGGAGGACATGAGATCCAGGGGGGTGATTGAAGAGTCTGACAGGCCTTGGTGTTCCCCTGTAGTCTTGGTGACGAAGAAGAACGGCGAGCTACGCTTCTGCGTGGACTACAGGGAGCTGAATGCTGTCACTCGGAAGGACTGCTTACCCTTACCTCGGATTGACGACACCCTGGACACGCTAGCTGGTGCGCAGTGGTTCTCGACCCTGGACCTGAAGTCGGGCTACTGGCAGGTAGCTCTAGATCCGAGAGACAAAGAGAAGACCGCATTCTCGACAGGCCAAGGGCTCTGGCAGTTCACAGTTATGCCCTTTGGCCTATGTAAGGTACCAGCTACCTTCCAACGCCTCATGGAGTCAGTGATGAGAGGCCTTACTTACGACGCCTGCCTGCTATACCTGGACGACATCATCATCGTCGGTAAAACTTTTGAAGACCATCTCGAGAATCTGAGTAAGGTGCTACAGAGACTGCAGGCGACCAACTTGAAGCTGAACGTGAAGAAGTGCCAGCTCTTCCGCAAGGAAGTGCACTACTTAAGCCACATAGTCTCAGCAACCGGAGTCGCCACAGACCCGGAGAAAACACAGGATGTGAGAGATTGGCCTCGCCCAAAGGATAAGAAAGAATTGAGCAGTTATTACCGCCGCTTTACTAAGGGTTTCTCCAACATCGCAAAACCCCTCACCCGCCTGACAGAGGAACACCGGCCTTATGTGTGGACGGAGGACGCAGAAAACGCTTTCCAGCACCTATAGGAGACCCTGTGCAGCGCTCCAATTTTGGGATTTCCCCAACCGGGTGGCGCCTTCATTGTGGACACCGACGCCAGCGACCATTGCATTGGAGGTGTCCTATCGCAGATCCAGGAGGGCCATGAGCGGGTGATAGCCTATTACAGCAAGACGCTATCCAAGGCAGAGAAGAACTACTGCGTCACCCGACGATAATTATTGGCGGTAGTAAAGACCTTGGAGCACTTCCACAAGTACCTGTACGGTCAACCATTCTACCCGAGGACTGACCATTCCGCCCTAACCTGGCTATTGAGCTTTAAGAACCTGGAAGGCCAGACAGCACGTTGGGTCAGAGGCTGCAGGAGTACGACTTCACCTCGGAACATCGCAGAGGGAAGAGCCACGGTAACGCGGACGCTATGTTTCGAAGACCCTGTCCAGAAGAGTGCGGCCAATGCACAAGGGTGGAGGAGAAGGAGCGTGCCGCAGCAGTTCGAGTAATCACGGCAGTGCCTACGGATGGCTGGGATAGCGCAGGCCTGAGGAGGGAGCAGCTGGTGGACGCAGACTTGGCGCCACTCTTGAAGGAAGTGGAGGCAGGGACGAGACCAACCTGCGCGGACGTCGCACCGAGGAGCGCCACCTACAAGTCTTTCGGGGCCCAGTGGGACTCGTTGAAGACCAGAGAGGGTGTGCTGTTTCGGGTATGGGAATCACCCGATGGGAAGACGCAGAGAGAACACTTGGTACTTCCCCGGAGTAAGGTTCCGGAAGTCTTGGAGGAAGTGCACGCCGGTACTTCAGGAGGACACCTGGGAGCGAACCGGACGATTGACAAACTACGGCAGCGCTACTACTGGCTGAGGCTCCGAGCAGACGCTGAGAGATGGTGCCGTCAGTGTCACGTGTGCGCGGCGAGTCGCGGCCCCCAGACTAGGAGCCGGGGTCGCATGCAACAGTACAACCTCGGAGCGCCATTCGAGCGGATCGCCGTTGACATTGCTGGACCGTTCCCAGTTTCCGACCGAGGCAAAAAGTACTTAATGGTGGTCGTGGACTACTTCACCAAATGGCCGGAGGTGTATGCCATCCCAAACCAAGAGGCAAAGACAATCACAGACTGCCTCGTGGAGCAAGTGTTCTGTCGATTTGGGGTGCCGTTAGAGCTACACAGTGACCAGGGTACCAACTTTGAGTCCAGCCTAATGAAGGAGGCACTACAAAGGCTTGGGGTGAACAAGACCCGCACGACGTCTCTACATCCCCAGTCGGATGGCATGGTCGAGAGGTACATCAAGACCTTAGAGGAACACTTGAGGAAGGTCGTGGCCAGCCATCAGCGAAACTGGGATGTCAAGGTGCCACTGTTCTTGCTGGCCTACCGCTCATCAACACACGACATCACGGGAATCACGCCAGCCAGCTTAATGTTCGGCCGAGAGTTACGGCTCCTCTGTGACCTGGCTTTTGGTAGCCCTCCGGGGGTGAGACAGCCAGCGACCGAGTATGTGGAGAACTTGGTGGACCATCTCCACGACGCGCATGAGATGGCTCGCCAGAACATCCAGAAGGTGAGCGACCGCATGAAAACCCGATACGACAGGCAAGCCAACAGCCAAGGGTTCCAGCAAGGTGACCTGGTCTGGTTGTACCGCCCGACCCGGACCAAGGGACGCTGCCCGAAGCTTCAGCAGCCATGGCAAGGACCGTACCGTGTGGTGAAGGGGATTAACGACGTGGTCTACCGCATCCAGAAGGTGCCCCGAGGAAAGATGTTGGTGGTACACCTGGATCGAGTGGCCCGCTACGAAGGCACTGTTCGGGACGACCAGCCTTGAGGAGGGAGCAGTGTCGCCCTGGCGGTAGACTCGCGAAGCCGAAGCCGGTGGAGATTCGGAAAACTTCAGAACCAATCGTTACCGGAAGCGAGACAGTTGAGAGTAGTTGTTAGGTAAAATAAACAGTTTTTATTTAAGCTAGCAAATTGTGATGTGACGAATGTATTTGCTAGGAAGATAAAGTGCAGTTTTTGTATTTGAAGCGTCGACTTTTGATTTTCACGAACCCACAAGGTCACAATATGTTTCTCTAAAACAGAAAGCCGTTATTCATTTTTTCATCTGCCGGAGATACGAAGAGAAAGGTCGTCATCTAGCAAACAGCTGTAGAGAAACACTTGAATATCACTTAAAATTTACTGTAAGTACAATAAGGTAATATTTATCTTGAAGTAGATAGAGGAACAAGTAAGTAGAGAGCTATCGACCGGCATGTCGGTGATAATAATAAGAATGGTTAGCGACATATAACGTGGCGTATGTCGACGTGGCACGGGGAATGTGTAATGGAGACGAACACCGCGCCCTGATTAATATTAATAGAGTAATAATTTGCAGCTCTCTCGTCTCTGCTTTACATGCCTGCCTCCATTTGCGAGCGCCCTAAATGTTTTTGACCCTGGCGCTCTCTGGCTTACCTGCATTTTGCCTACATACCGTAATAAGCTAAAATTTTTATATTTTTAAAGTCGTGCTATCTGGTTTGGAAAATTTTAGCGTAAGACTGGTTTCCTTGGTAACACTGAATTTATCATTACTAGTTTCCAACTATCTTTTGTTCTTATATCAGCTGCATCAAGGTACATAACAAACAGCGTTTAATGAACTTGAAGTTGTAAAATTCTATAATACTTCAGAGGAAGTGAAGGAGGGACCGGTGGTTAACATTATCAGCTCAAATATCTAGAAACTGGAATATAAGATTTGTTTAAGGAAGATAACACAAAATCTACAGCTTCCAAACCAACATACCCTTTTTTAAGTTTATCTGTATCATTTTTTCTATTACGGACGTATTATTGTAGGCAAATATTTTTAAAAACCAAAATTCTTTATCTATTAAAAGTTAGTAAATCATTTCGTAAGTTGCAGCATTGTTCTGCAATTTTGTAAAATATTGCTATGTTGGCAGCATTTCCAGTATGAAAAGATCTGACAAATTGTTTGTATGAGCGCTTTTCAATAAAGAATAATCATAATTTTTTACGGTCATAATTTTTCGCACTAAAATTCAAACTTATTATATTCTGTTAGCTCAATGTGAAACAAACACGCCGTAGTAGTTTCATTGTTGGTACTCGTGGTTCCCGCCTGTGAGAACCAGGCAAGTTCAGACATGTTCAGTATCGCCTACCGCTGTAATGGAGGTAACACGTGAGGAACAATATCCGGCTTTGATATTCTGCGTTCCTCTCAACAAATCTTCAGCTGAGACCTATACAATGTTACAGGAGGCCTACGGCCTTCCCTACAGCACAGCTCGAAGGTCGTTTAAAATGTTTAAAGAGTGGAGACAATCAATCTCAAAGAAAGGTGGACCTGGTGCTCCAGTTACTACTCTTACGGAAGATAACATCAACGCTGCTGCTGCCATTGTGAGAGAGGATCGACGAATTACCTTAAGATCACTTTCTGAAATACTGAACATTTCATTGGGTGCCACCCACACGTTGGTGACAAAAACATTACACATAAGACGTGTTTGTGCGCGATGGGTTCCAAGACTGTTGATTCCCGAACAAAAGGACATTCGTATGCAGGTCTGCATGTAGTTAAAGTTAATGTCAGAGGAAGATCCGGAGTTTCTTTCAAACGTAATCACTGCTGATGAAACTCGGCTACATCATTTTGATCCTGAGAGCAAACAGCAAAGCTCAGTGTGGAAATCTCCTTCATCACCAACCCCCAAAAAAGCAAAAGTGGTTACTTCTGTTGGGAAAGTTATGGTCATCTCATTCCTTGATATTCATGGAATGATTTATCAGCATATTGTACCTGCACACACATCAGTAACTGGACAATACTACAGGGATGTCCTGAAAACATTGCAAGTCCATATCAGACGCAAAAGACCACATTTCGGTGAAACAGGCTGGATGCTGCACCACGATAATGCGCGGCCGCATATTGACAATGTTGTTGCTGAATATCTTACAAAAATCAACGTGAAGTGCATCTTTCACTCTCCCTATAGTCCGAATTTAGACCCATCTGACTCTTTTCTATTCCCTAACTTGAAGATACGCCTTCGTGGGAGACATTATCCATCATCAGAAGCAGTGGTGAAGGTTGCGGAAGCGATTTGGAAGGATCTCTCAAAAATGGTTTCCAGCATGTCTTTGAAGACTAGCAGAAAGGCTGGGACAAGTGCATCGCATTCAGGGGAAACTATTTTGAGAAAGATCATCAAAATTATGAGGATGAGTAAAGGTACGTTGTCAAAAAAAAAAAAAAAAAAAAAAAAAAAAAATTATGATCATTCTTTATTACACAGCCCTAGTAGTAAGCGAGTTAATTTAAGGTTCATGTAATTGAAAGTTTAAATTCGCTAAATGAAGAGCACGGCTCGTTTAAACTTCAATTCCAGAATTATGTGATCCTGGTAGTGAACGCCGCTCTTAGAGGCACTTCCGCTGTGGTATTGTGTTACAGTTCCATTAGCTTCCGTCCAGAGCGCGTCACTGACAGCGCCTAGTCACTTGCTATTTGCAGCGCACGTGACGTAAAGAAGTTGCCTAAACACGTACAGTTAGGATGAGAGACAAATGAAGTTTCTGAACTGAGCTGTCAACTGTTTCTTCATCGATTCTTCTGTATGTAAATGCACAAAATTAGGGACATCAGCTTTAGAAATACACTCTCTTTTGTTGACAAGCATCCCATTGTTCTAAACGGGTGAGTTATTAAGAGTACCTTTCTAATTTTTGGAACTGGTCTAGCTCTATGTACACAGATTTCAAACTCTGGACGTCCTGAGCTCTAAGTAACGTGCCCTGACTTATAAATGATTCTTGTTAAGTTATTGTCAAAATTAAACACGTAATTCGTACACTTATGTTAAAATGAGGTAAGTCAAGAATTCAGACTTGCGAGTATAAAGGAAATAAACAAATATACATCCATCCACAGGGATATTAGGAAACGAGGTTAAAATTTTATCGATATATTAAAGGAGTAACTTCAAATAGGGTCACAAAAATTATGGAATTTTACAAAAAGAGAATTAGATCACAAGTAGACACTATGAAATGCATTGGTGAAGTAAAAAATAAGTTAAAATTGAGAGCAGTCACTCAAAACTGTATCCCAGACACGGACGCTTTTAGAATGAAGCTACATAAGTGAAAGGTTGAGCAAAAGGACTGAAACAACGTGGAAAGAAGAGAGAAAGAAAGCCTGCAGTCAAAGAATGAGACGACTTTGGATTTATAGAAACGCTAAAAAAGCTTTCAAGTACTTTGTGATGCCCTACATGGGCCCATTCGCAAAAAAAAGAAACCCCTCAGAAGTGCTCTTCATTCTAAATAACTGTTATATATCTGATAAAATACACGGTGTTCATCTCTATTCGTTATTTCCCACCCTCTGATTGAGCAAAAATGACGTCATAGTTGATGGTTAGTCTATCTTGAAATCACAGTGCCCTTTACGGAGAAGAAGTGGTCATTTTTGGGGAACTGTAAGCAAATTACAGTGCTCTCAGTGTGGTTGCTCTGGTAACTAACACAACCAGCTTCCCCTGGATGTGAACACAGAGCACCGAGTCTTCATGGTTGAATGCTACTTTCGTACCGGCATTAAAATTGGTGTGACATATAAATAAAGTTTAAACCGCTGCATAGAGGAGTTTATGCAAAGCTATCCAGCATTCAGACAAGCCCCTCGGAGCGTAATGTTGTCAAAAGTGTCCAGGTAACGTCAAATTGACATTCTTTTGTTTGTAACATAAACGTCTTACGTTTTATCAGTATACGATATAAACCTTTTGTCATTCTCACGCTTAATTAAAATGTCTATTGATGTTGGTATCCTTATGTCTTTTAACACCAATAGATACATCAAACATTTACAAGATACAGGATCAGTTACTCGCAAAAAGAGAGACACTGGGCGCTACAAAGTGACTGGTCCCAAATGTTATGACAGAAAGACATTCTCGCAATATAGACAGCGTTTAAGAGGAAGAGAGAAAGGAAATATAAGAAAATGAACACATAAGACTATGTACTACAGATATTTTCTTGTTTAGACTTGGATAAGAGCTTTGTACATATTGTAACACTAATTTATTTTTATACCTAGAACATGTTCTGCTAATTTTCTGGTTTGTAATGAAGTTACATAGTGAGGAAACTGTGAGAGATAGAAAAGAATTGAGATCACATTGAAATATTTCTATTTTATGTGACAGGTTTACAATATGTATATATGTCTACTATAACAGAAAAACAGATGTTCATTGTGAAATAAGTGTTCATTGACTTATAATTTCTTATATTCTTCATTGTCAACTTTTATGGCTGCATAATTAGCTATGCAGTACATTTCATTGTAGTATATAGTTTTTTATACACAGTTCTCGTATCTACGCGCCAGGCAAAATTACGTACCTTTATGTTACGCGGACACATCCTTTCTCGAATAGTATATCTTCCTGCCGGTAGAGGGAGACCTCAAAGCTGCTGTTAACACATATAATATGATCACAAGCCGCTAGGGGAATCGTAAATAAACTCGCTACATCAGCAATGCCATTGATGACGTCAAATTTTGCGCGGTAAAACTAGATAAAAATGACCAACGTGTGCTACAGATAGACAAATCTTATAATACAAAAGTGTAGCTGTTGTTCAACATGATTTTTATCAAATAAACTTTTTCGTAGCATACACCATTTCCAAGCTATACCTTTTATTCATCTGAATCTTCCATTAATTTACTTTTATAAGATAGCAAGTCGTTATTAATTTTTCCTAAATGTCTTGCTGAATACATACAACCAAAACGATAACATTTATATTTTTCAAAATGCTGATTTTCAGAAACACAAAAAGGGCTGAAATCAAAGCCAACTGAATGACTCTTCGAAACAGAGCATGCTAGAGTCAACTTATGATTTACGAGACTATGGGGTGCGGCACCCCTTTCAACCATGTGTAATAACCACATCAGCAGGCGAGATCGACTCAAGGAGGGTTTTAAAAACTCATTAATTCCCCTATCTGATGCAACGAATATGAAAAACCGTTTTTTTTACAAAAAGTCTTCATTCACGTCAAGTTTATTGAACAAAAAAGAGATGCGATGTATCACATGACTTTCTCTACTCTTGTACAAACACTTATTGCTCTATCTACTTCAATATAAACATTATCTTATTGAAGTTACAAGAGAATACAGTAGACTTTAAGTGATAGTCAAATGTTTTATATACATGACTTTCTCTACTCTTGTACAAAAACTTATTGCTCTATCTACTTCAAGATAAATATTATCTTATTGTAGTTACAAGGGAATACAGTAGACTTTAAGTGATAGTCAAATGTTTTATATACATGACTTTCTCTACTCTTGTACAAAAACTTATTGCTCTATCTACTTCAAGATAAATATTATCTTATTTTAGTTACAAGGGAATGCAGCAGACTTTAAGTGATAGTCAAATGTTTTATATACATGACTTTCTCTACTCTTGTACAAAAACTTATTGCTCTATCTACTTCAAGATAAATATTATCTTATTGTAGTTACAAGGGAATACAGTACACTTTAAATGATAGTAAAATGTTTTATACACATGACTTTCTCTACTCTTGTACAAACACTTATTGCTCTATCTACTTCAAGATAAACATTATCTTATTGAAGTTACAAGAGAATACAGTAGACTTTAAGTGATAGTCAAATGTTTTATATACATGACTTTCTCTACTCTTGTACAAGCACTTATCTACTTCAAGGTAAGCATTATCAGAAAATTAAGGATATTCTTTTGAATTATTGGGAACTTTACTTGTAATAATAACAATTGTTGGAGCTATGTTTTGAGTAGGTTGTTTGGGCGTGAGGAATGTCCAGGTAGGTGAGTTAACATTTATGTGTCATCTAGTTGTAATCTATGTTCAAACTTTCACGTGTGTCGTTCATTGTGAAGTAAGGTTAAAAGGAATAACAATATTTTTACCTAACAGGAAAAGAAAAATTGTTAGTTAATATATATTTTTTGGATGCACTCTGTAAGTCGAAATTGAGTAAACTGAGATGTTGCCTATACGGTTTGCAGTTCCTCTGGATAGAGTACAGATCGAGGCGAGTGTTCGATTCTGCACCGGAAACCGCAGATTCCGAAACATTTCGCGATCCAATCAATGAATGCGAGCTTCGCTTCTCAAGAGATTAGCAGCTATCCATTTAATAGGTTTCATGGCCAGGGAATTCGCTCAATTGGCAGGGCTAATAGTACAAAGGCCAGCTCAATCAGGGGCTATACTGACCACATGCTCGTAATTTACAATCTTCAATAAGTCTCTGGGGAACCCTAATGGATTTTACATCCCCTCACTGCGGTTAAAAAAATGAAAATCGAGGCTGTCATTCAGCGGCGCAAAGTAGATATCCCCGGCTGTCGGAGGTTTATCATACGATATCTGTGTTCATCACGGATTTATAAAGAAGTGATATAAAATAGATATATGTAGATTAAAGATCTTGTACAGTAGAAGCCCGAAATACCGTGGATTCGTATTTAATTGGGGTAAAGGTATATCCCCGTGAAAAACACTGTAGTTAATTGAAAAGCTAGAACCGGACTGAAAAATTCAATACCATAGCCGAGATTTGAACCACGGATATTCTGGGCTCCGTCCAGCCACTCTAAACATTGAGCTACTATGGCCAACGGGCAGAAATGACATTAAATTCTCTAACTGACTGGTGCTTTTCCCGGTAAATCACTAGGAGATCTCATAAACACAAAAAATGCACCTCTTGTGGGGACTTACTATGCTGTAAGTATTTAGTTCGGAATACTATTAAACCAGAAGATCCGTGGTTCAAATCCCGGCTATGGCATTGAATTTTCCGTCTGGCTCTACCCTTTCATGGTGCGTCCTACATACGGCTAGTGTGAAAAAGCAATTAATCTGCATTAACTGTAGTTAATTATTTTACTTGTTTTTATTTACAAAATTGCGATAAAAAAAACTCAGCAGACACAGGTCCTACAGTATAATTTTCACCTTTGTTCTTTAACATTGAATTTATGGAAAGTAACGATGTGTATAGTACTGCTGATTGAAGTCACGCGCTGCAGGTGGGAGAGAATGGTGAAGGTAGTGATGTCGTCTGCATCTTTTGTTTATACGGATGCTGTTCAATAAAGAATCATCATAATTTTTTACTGTCATAATTTTACGCAATAAAATTCAATCTTATTATATTATGTTATCTTAATGTTCAACAGACACGCCATAGTAGTTTCATTGTTGGTACTCCTGGTTCCCGTCTGTGAGAACCAGACAAGTTCAGACATGTTTAGTACCGCCTACCGCTGTAATGGAGGTAACACGCGAGGAACAATATTCGGCTTTGAAATTCTGCTTTCGTCTCAACAAATCTTCAGTTGAGGCTATACAATGTTACAGGAGGCCTATGGCCTTCCCTACAGCACAGCTCGAAGGTGGTTTAAAATATTTAAAGAGGGAAAACAATCAGTTTCAAAGGAATGTGGACCAGGTGCTCCAGGTACTGCTCTTACGAAAGAAAACATCAACACTGCTGCTGCCGTTTTGAAAGAGGATCAACGAATTACCTTAAGATCACTTTCTGAAATACTGAACATTTCATTGGGTGCCACCCACATTTTGGTGACAGAAACATTACACATAAGATGTGTTTGTGTGTGATGAGTTCCAAGACTGTTGATTCCCGAACAAAAGGACATTGGCATGCAGGTCTGCATGCAGTTAAAGTTGATGTTAGAGGAAAATCCGGAGTCTATTTCAAACGTAATCACTGCTGATGAAACTTGGCTACATCATTTTGATCCTGAGAGCAAACAGCAAAGCTCCGTGTGGAAATCTCCTTCATCACCAACCCCCAAAAAAGCAAAAGTGGTTGCTTCTGCTGGGAAAGTTATGGTCATCTCATTCTTTGATATTCATGGAATGGTTTATCAGTATGTTGTACCTGCACACACATCAGTAACTGGACAATACTACAGGGATGTCCTGAAAACATTGCAAGTCCATATCAGGCGCAAAAGACCACATTTCCGTGGAGCAGGCTGGATGTGCACCACGATTATGCACGGCCGCATATTGCCAATGTTGTTGCTGAATGTCTTGTAGAAATCAACGTGAAGTACATCCCTCACCCACCCTATAGTCCGGATTTAGCCCCATTTGACTTTTTTCTATTTCCTAACTTGAAGAAACGCCTTCGTGGGAGGCATTATCCATCATCAGCAGCAGTGGTGAAGACTGCGGAGGCGATTTTGAAGGATCTCTCAAATAATGGTATCCAGCATGTCTTTGAAGACTGACAGAAACGCTGGGACAAGTGCATCACATTTATTGGAGACTATTTTGAGAAGGGTTATCAAAATTATGAGGATTAATAAAGGTACGTTTTAAAAAAAAAAAAAAAAAACAGTTTTGATCATTCTTTATTGAATGATTACAATTCTTTATGGATTTGATTGTGTACAGTTACATCTCTATATAACACGGTAAGGTTAAAACGCGTTATTTATGGCTTCTACTGTATTTTCAAAGTTGACTATTCGGTTTTTACAATTTAGTGACTCACCAAACTTTGGACTATCTCGGTTTGTTGTGAGGAGCAATTTTCCATGTGCCCTGTCGTCGTTAAGGTCGACGAAAGGAAGCAGCAGTAATGGCGTCGAAACGTCAGACGCCTGCAGCTGAAAGCTTTGTGGTGTTGGACAATCAACTTTCAATGGAAAACGAAACACGCGGCCTTCCGTGAAACGTATTTACTGTCACACACGTATCACTTTTGTGGTAGGTGATGTCCTCATGATAATGATGTCGCCAGGGCTTAGACGATACAGGGGTGGCTTCCCGAGGAAATGTTCTTTAGCTGTGGCTAGTACATCACGCACCCCGAACTTCCTGTGCCTCCATTACAACTACTTTCTTATTTTACGTCATTCTTTATTACGGTTGTTTCTTTCAGAGTCGATAGTTGTGTAAATGATAGAGCTACGAGGGGGGGGGGGGGGAGTTTTAAAGATTTAACTATCACCCGGTAGTTTTATGCTAGAGTGATGAAATATTTGAGTGTCATCACTAATCCCTGGAGACATAATGTTAGTTTCAGTGATTTGAAACCTTATGTTATTTTTGCAATGAGTTCCAGAAGTGATTGAGGTGTAAGATAGAGAAAATTGAAGCTCGTAGTGTGACCATTTGAAGGCCAAAACTGCCCGGGATATCAATGATGAGATGACGGCTGTTTATGGAAATGATTGCCCATCGTATGACACTATTGTGAGGCGGAAAAGGAATTTTCAAACTGGTCACATGTCCCTGACAGATGAGCAAAGAGCTGGTAGACCGTCAGCTGTCACAGCAGCAGCACAAATCTGGCAGGCTGTTTGGAACAGCCCGAAGGGTGGTCAAATCGTATACCTGCTCTGGGAAGAGCTTAACCACGTAGTGGCGGGATGTGGATGTTGCAGAATGACGGGTGTAATTTAAGTGGGGTTAGTGTAGGGAGGTAGCTTTTTGCTCCTCAGGGAATGATGAACCGGGTGCTACGGACAGCGAGCACCGCTGGTGGGTTAGTTAATAAACTAGGAAGAAGGTATGTAAAATTTTGAATATTCCATAAAAACAATTTTGGAGTAGCTGAAATTTAATTTAGGCTGGAATGGAGATCATGTGGTTACCGGTAATGACCGCAAGACATGCGGGGTAACCGGTATCGCTTATAGCGACGCTCACGAGGAACATAATCCCCAAGGGATCTGACTAGGGCGCTCTGATGTTGGGGCAAACCCTCGAAGAATTTTGTCGCCCGGCGTCTAATTTCATCCTCCACATATCGGAGGGATGAAGCCTCATGAAGTAATCTCACGGGGAACCTTGTACATACAGAATAAATAATCCGAAGACATTTATTCTGTGCACGTTGGAGCAGAACTAGATGTGAGCCTGCAGCCATACCCCAGACTTCGCACGCATAGAGCATGATAGGGAGGACCAGAGCCATAAAGAGGCGCAACTTTAGGGAACAGACATCACAGACTGAAGCACAGGGTATAGTGATGCCACGGCACCACACGACCGATGAGCTTGCTCCTGGATGTGCTCCCGAAAAGTTAGACCCTTGTCCAGCTTGACTCCCAAGTACTTGATTGAATTCTCCCACCTGATCCCTTGCCCGAAGTAGGTAAATTGGGGGAAATTGGCGGGAAAGCGGCGCTTGGTGAACAATATCGCTTGGCTTTTCTCCGTATTAATGGACAATCGCCAACGCGTGCACTGGAGGAGGATTAGGTAGCTTTGGATGGGGTTGAAGGTTCTGCGTGGGTGTCTGTTTGTTGAGAATAGCAGCACGTCGTCAGCATACTGTGCTATGTTGACGTGCTGTACAGTGGGAAGGTCAGCCACATAGACGCTGTACAGCGTCGGGGATAACACAGAACCTTCGGGGACTCCGCCGCGGATAGACCTTCGTGTAGATGTTTTTCCCGCCACTGTGACAGTGAAGAATCTATGCTTTAGGAAAGAGTGAAGAAGGTGTATGACTTGAGTGGGTAGCTCCAGTTGGATGAATTTGTACAGAAGACCCGCGTGCCAGGTCGTAGAGAAGGCCTTTTCCACGTCCAGAGAAACCGCCGAGGTGAATGCCTTGTCCTGGAAACCCAGGGCGCTGTCACAGTGAAGAAAGTGGAGTGTTTAATACTAGAAGACAGACGAGCAACGATCCAAATGATCATGAATGAGACACATCTTTCTTTTGTTCCATTTATACCCCGCCTTTAACTCCATTGGTCATATCAGCGGCCGTTGTCCTTTGGAACACGTTTTAGGTGTTAACTCGTGATCGTTAGGTTTTTTTAAATCATTAAATCACGCACATATTCACACTCTCATTCATACTTCCAGACTCTGGGGAAGATGAGGAATTATCCCCACCCCCACCGCCGGGAATCGAACCCGGGACCCCTAGCACGGCAGGCAGGTGCTCTACCAACTGAGCTACGGGGCCAGCCGAGACACATCTTAGTTATGGTAGTGTGTGGACGAACTGTACATGTCTAAGATGTCTGCACGATGGGTTACATGTTTGGTAACCCCTTTCCAATGTGTAGCGTTAAACGTCCGATTTTACTATATAGGGCACCGCAGGCGGTGACAATTATATAAGACAGAGGTTCTACTCCCGTCAGTCCTGGGCCCGTAGGACCACAACCCTGGCCTCTTGGGCTTTTTCCATAGGACAGTACCTAATTTATAAACTGCCCCCCCCCCCCCGCTGCCCACGGCAGACAGGACGGAAGTGGATACGCCACTTACGCGCCAATCCAAAATGAACCGGCTACCAAATAACCTTGGTAGGGCCGCCGGTGATCTAGCACAGCAGCTATTAGCTCTGCAGGCTAGTACCCGGGACTTATGAGGCAACCCTCTACCACCTCCAGGCGGACATAGCCTGGCCGGAGGTACCCAATTCCCCGTGGGTGTCGGGAACACACTGCCCCCTCGAGACCAACCCAATCCCAACAACTCCCAGAGTAAGGGGCTCGGTATTTCGGCCCGAGGTTCCTCTAGTAACGTCAGAGGTACCACGAGTGCTAAGGGTCCGCAACGCCCGCACTACGGCAGCTGAAGGGGACGGATCCCATCCCCTACGGGACGCAGGCGGCGACACTGATCATACATGAGATGAAGATGGAGCACCGGTGGAATGAGATGGAGGGGGAAACCGGAGGTCCCAGGGAAAACCCGCCCCAGCGCCGTGTTGTCCACCACAAATGTCTCTTTGCGGTCGCCTGAGATCGAACCCGGTGCGTCTTGGTGAGAACTCCTTTCCAAAAGCAAACACAACGTGGCCTTTCAAGACAGATGTTGATGCTGTTGGAACAGAATGAAGATGGCTTTTTTGATCGTCTGGTAGCCATGGGTGAATCCTGGATCTACCAGCGACAAAAAACATAATCATGGAATGGAAACATGACGATTCCCCCCTCCCAAAAGGCAGAGGTACAAAAGTCAGCTGGAAAGGTCCTACTTTCAGTTTTCTGGGACTGTCGTGGATTTATCCTTACAGATTATCTTGCCAAGGGTCAAACCATCACTGACAGGTACTACTGCAATCTTCTAGACAAGTTACGAGAAGCTCTGATTAAGAAACGACGCAGTATGCTCTCCAAAATTGTTCGTCTTCTGTCTAACAATGTATCAGCTCATTCATCTCAAGTTGAAGTTGACAAAACAAGAGAATGTGGATTTGAGATCTTACAGCATCCGCCTTATTCGCCCGATCTCCCACCAAGTGACTATTTCTTGTTCCCAGAAATGGAGAATCCGTTGCGTCATTAATGAAGTGGAAGAGTAGTTTAAAGCGAATTCTGCAAACTTGTACAATGAAGGTATTCGGAAGTTCAAGAAACACTGGAAACAAATATGTAAATCTGCATGGCGACTAAGTAGAGAAAAGCTAACAAGTACATATCAACATAAACTCTCTATCACATTTTTAAAGGGTGATAGTTAAAAGTTTAAGACAGCCCCTCGTACTGTACTGGATCAGTAGATGATCCCTGATGACACTTAAGGGAATGTAGCACCGAAAACCAGTGGCGGCTGGTGGGTTAAATTATTGGTGGTGCACAAATGAAAAATAAAATACAGAGTAGTAATGACTCGCCTATTTATACAGATTCTCTGCTCTATTCTCCTTAGACCTGGCGAATCTATCGGTAACTTTTGCGTTGAAGTCGCTGATCTTCATAACAAAATCTCTCTCAATTGAAAGCATTGCTAATGCTGACAATCGGTCCTGTGATATTGTGTTCCTAAGAAAAGTTTTTACTCTTTTTAAAGTTGAGAAACAGCATTCTGCTTCAGCGGTAGACATTGGCATAGTTAACAGTAATCGGAGGAGTTTGACACATTCGCTGAATAAAGCACATAAATTGTTTACCTTATTTAAGTCCATCAAACACAAAGCGCCGGACATTTCACGAAATTCCTCTAGACTGTAAATTACAGTCAGTTCTCTACGAATTTTTGTTCCAATGATAAAAGGATAGAACCTTATTGTTTCTCTAAGGGAATCCTCTGGAAATGTCTTAGAAATTTTCTTGATGAAACAAAGTTGAGGCTACCAGATGCCCCGTGAAGCTAAATCTGTCCTTTGCTTCTCTAACAATGTCACATACGTCAAGAGCTTCTCTTCTTTTCACAACATGATCTTCTATTCTTCTCCTCTTAATTGCAGTTCCTTCGTATTCCTCGATATCCACGCTATTTCTTACCTTTTGCACTTCCCTTTTAAATGCGTTTAGCTGGGCGATGGCAAATGTTGCATTGCAGTCTCGTTTCTGCAGTTGATTGTACAAAATGTCCACATGTGGCATGATCTTGTAGAAGAAAGACAGCCACAATACAAAATTATAATCTTTCAAAGTGGCCATAAACCCAGAAGCCTGAACAAGTGTGGCGTTGTTGATTAACAGAGCTCTCTTCTGAATAACCTCCATGCATTTAATTAAATTCTCCCTGTGTTCGAAAAGCAGAGCACACAGAAGCTAAGTCTGAAGGTCACGCTATAGCCGTTGCTAAGAGTAGGAGGAGCTAGGTTTATAAACCTCCATTTAAGCAATGTATAAGAAGCCCCTCCCATCTCTTCACCTTCCCGCAACCCCCTGAGAGAGCCTACATTTGGGCGAAATTTTAGGTTAACTCTTCGCTGTAAACCTGCGGCTCCTACAGCTAATCAGCGTTTATTTCGACTTCTGCGGCCATCGGCAGCTACAGACGATAAGCGTAATTGAAACATGTTTGTATATAAAACAATGCAAACAAGTACAGCTTTAATGTGCAAAATGCACCTGTTGTATATTCAGAATCAGTGGGTGTTGCGCAAACCTGCAACCTTATGGAGGAACCGCCCCTGCCGAAAACCCCAAATCCAGCAATTGTCAACCTTCTTGCTGAAATTTTTACCAGTTAGTTCCGATGCATACTGGACACAGAATTTAAAATTTGGTTTCTATATCTTCAATAGTTTTTGTGTAATTAATTTGTGAAATTCAAAATTTGGGCAAAATTCAAACCACTCCACGTGATTAAAAATTTTAAAATTTTAATTTTTTTATTTCTAAAAATAGTCAGATATTTATGAAGAAAAGTTCTATCATATGAAATTCTTATACTGCTTTTAGTTCCAAAGGGAAAAAAATAGGTATGGAGCAAAAAGAATAGCCAAAATATGATTAAACCTTTGTATGTTTATATCAATGACTTTAAAAATATAATGAATATTTAAAATTCATACAGGTGGTTACAAAAAGGTACGGCCAAACTTTCAGGAAACATTCCTCACACACAAAGAATGAAAAAATGTTATGCGGACATGTGTCCGGAAACGCTTAATTTCCATGTTAGAGCTCATTTTATTACTTCTCTTCAAATCACATTAATCATGGAATGGAAACACACGACAACAGAACGTACCAGCGTGACTTCAAACACTTTATTACAGGAAATGTTCAAAATGTCCTCCGTTAGCGAGGTTACATGCATCCATCCTCCGTCGCATGGAATCCCTGATACGCTGATGCAGCCCTGGAGAATGGCGTATTGTATCACAGCCGTCCACAATACGAGCACGAAGAGTCTCTACATTTGGTACCTGGGTTGTGTAGACAAGAGCTTTCAAATGCCCCCATAAATGAAAGTCAAGGGGGTTGAGGTCAGGAGAGCGTGGAGGCCATGGAATTGGTCCGCCTCTACTAATCACTGGTCACCGAATCTGTTGTTGAGAAGCGTACGAACACTTCGACTGAAATGTGCAGGAGCTCCATCGTGCATGAATCACAATGGGTATTTTGACATTTGTCTGCACGAATGTTTCAATTTACATTTTGAGAGAAATACTAAAATGAGCTCTAACATGGAAATTTAGCGTTTCCGGTCACATGTCCACATAACATATTTTCTTTCTTTGTGTGTGAGGAATGTTTTCTGAAAGTTTGGCCGTACCTTTTTGCAACATCCTGTATAACAGAAACCTTTGCTTGCTTTCTACGAATGTGTTGAAAATTTCAGAGGGACTGAATCAAAACTGCATCGTGTGGAACATTTTGAATGACAAAAAATGTTGAAAAAACTATAACTGAGTAAATCATATGTTAAAATCCAAAATATTTTCCTTCTCAGCTGCATGCCTTGAAGTAGACTAAAACCCTGCAGATAGATAAGTTGGACACTCTTGCCTCTGCCTTCTCTCTTCTGCAGCAGTGTTCTTCAATTTCAGTCTCCTTCTGGATGTTTTAGAAGTTACCTTCGCAGAAATTGCTGAATGAAGTAAGCGTAACTGGTCCTTCCCTTGGCTAATTTTTAGAGATGCTGGTGAAATCTGTGTCCATTATGTCTGACTGCAGCTGCAGCGAGGCAGGACTACCAACATTGAATTCGCTGATGGTTGATGTTACAGCAACCTGAAGTCTCTTCTTTGAAACAAATATTTCTTTTGTTATGTAAACTTTCATTTGCATTTTGTGTCTTACGCAATGTACATTTACTTAGGATTTAATCTGATGCCAGCCTTTGGTACACAGGCATTTGTTTTCTGACTATATCAGGCCTCAAGTATGTTCCCATTGTTGTGTTATGTTTAGTTGTTTCTTCCCATGTATCGTTTAGCCTATTCATATGTACACAGTCAACAGAAGATTAGTTGTTTCAAAGAAAGTTTTACCTATAACCTATATAACAGTTATATACACGTTTTGATGTATAAAATACCTTTATAAATGTTAAATGCCATACTAAAGCTCATCAATTATATATAAACAGTATGTAGTTTAACACAAGAAAGTCCACACCGTTAGAAACTCACACAAAAGCAAAAATATAAACATTTTATTTATTTATTTATTTATTTATTTATTTATTTATTTATTTATTTATTTATTTATTTATTTATTTATTTATTTATTTATTTATTTATTTATTTATTGTTATTTGAAAAGGTTCCCAGAGCCATAGCTCATGCTAGGGAACAGTACAAAAATATATAAAATGATGGCAAACAGCCCTTGACAATACTTATATTACATTTTCATAGTAGGAATGAATTACCGTACAAGAATAACACATATGAAACATACAAAGATACAGACATTCACTATAACTCAAGAAATAATAGTAACAAAGAACTTAACAGAAAAATAGAAGCTACATATTCTATGGGACATTAATCCATATTAATGTTTAAACAGTTCAGCTTTCAAACCAGCTATAAATGTGTAACACTTTATCAGCTATCAATATATGCCTTCAGTAAATTTTCAGCAACTTTCCTTTTAAAACCTTTTATGTTCCTGCAGCCTTTCAGTTCCAGTGGTAACGCATTATATAAGTTGATAACGTGTGAGGTTAAGCTGTTCAGGCCATAAGTAGAAGTGTTCACTGTTGGTTTTGTTAAGTTTACTTTATTTCTTGTATTATATATATGTGAGGAGCTTTCAAATGTTAGATTGGACTTTAGAAGATTATTTTTTATTTTGTGGAGATATATTAGCAAGGACAACTCTATGTTTAGTTGTAATGGTAAAATATTAGTTACATGGTAGAGTGTTTTGTGTTTGTTCTAAAGGGTAGATTGTAGATTATTTTCAAGGCACGATTTTGAAGTACTTCGAGGTCATGAATTAAATATTTAACAGAGTTACCCCATAAGATGTTTAAGTAATCCAAATGAGATTGAATTAAAGCATGGTAGATACTTCGTAAATGATTTACACTGAATCCTTTGATTTTCAGCTTGTGAATTACAGCTAACACAGGAAGAATCTTATTTTTTACATGCATGATATGGTCCTTCCATGTGAGCGTACTGTCTAGAATCAAACCTAGATATGTGATTTTTGTTACTCTTTCAATCACTGCGTTATCAACATGTATCTTGTTATTTACTACTGGTACGTATGATCTTTTATGAAATAACATATATTTTGTTTTACAGACATTTAATGTTAACTTATTGCCCTTAAACCAGCTATTCAATGCATTCAGGTCTTGCTGTATGTCATATATCAGCTGGTGCAGAGTCATCTATATATGACAAACATATATCATCAGCAAACATAGTCAATTTACCTTTTAGTCTTAAACATCCTATAACATTTATAAAAATTAGGAATAATATAGGACCTAATACAGAACCTTGTGGAACACCATGATGAATTACTGATAGAGAACTGGAAATGTTCATATTTACAAATTGTTTCCTATTACTGAGATAATTCTGAAACCAGTTGAGAGGAAGTCCTCTTACACCAGCATACTCAAGTTTATTTAGTAATAAAGTATGATCTACAGTGTCAAAAGCCTTTTTTAGGTCAATAAATAAACCAGCAGCTAAACGATTTCTATCCAGAGCTCTTTGAATAGGTACGATAATATCTACCGTGGCAGCAAGAGTACTAGATTTGTTAATAAATCCATACTGATGATTCTGAAAAAAGTTGTGTTTTTCTAGATGCTGTACTTGCTTTCAATGATTGCAGCCAGTGTTTTGTTTCCATGGTGCCACATATTGTAAGAAATAACCATCATACCAACACACAAAATTCCACCAGAATTTTTGCCTAGTTATTTCAAATGTATTAATGTAGTACATTCAATCGAACTCAAATAACAGAATCAGTGAATCCTAGGGTCGGGATGCACGTGCACTCGGGCATTTAAATTGTCATGTGAGGATGTTTAAATACCTGAAACTCATAAATTTAGCTGTATTATGATATAAGATTCAAAGCTCAAAAAATATTTTTCCAGCATTTTTAGCCAATTTCGGTGCTGCATTCCCTTAGTACGTCGACACCCAGAATACTGATCAGTTAATGAAGATGTAAGGTGAAGTGAATTTGAAGATTAGAAGACTCGCTGGTTGAAATAATGTTTCCTAGAATTCACCTATCGATTTGAGAAATAACCAAAAAGACGCAAGGTTCAGTAGTCGAACCCTCGACAGACCAAAGACGCTACCTACCTTCAGTAACGTGTACCAGATTTATCTAGAACACATTTACTTCACGTTTTAAGCCAAGAAAATGTTATAAAATTACGTCTATGAAAATCACGTCAATCAAAACAGAATATAAAGCAAAGAGGAATGAAAGAAAATGTGATTTTTGTGCGCCCAATGAGACATTTCCTTCTCAATCAACGAAGCCTCCCGTCGGGGACATGGAGGAAATGAGCTCCGCATGAGAACCGCTGTGATTGGTTCATTTCCGACGTCGAATACTCTTAAATGAAATAACATGTATAGGGCTTTCTGTAAAGTCAAAACCTTGCCTTTTAAAAACCAACATTCTCTCATAATAGCAGAGCGGCGGCGATTCAATAGAATTGCGAGTAAGACTTATGTACAGATATTTGAAAACTTCGCCGTACCCTCAACAGAAACCTTATAAATATTTCATTACTCTTTGAGTGACTCAATCAAGGCAAGTTCGTTGAAATAGCCCCCAACCGATTAAGGCGTCAATACAGAGTTGCTTAAGGGCAAAAGAAAAAAGCGTCACAACGGGGGCGTTCATGTCATATAGAGAATTGCCAACGCAGTTAAAAAAATACCAACCATACTCATATTTTCAGCAATATTATTATACTCCACACCAGCGGCGTGGTGGTAGCGCACCTGTCTTACATTAAAGAGGTACCTAGTTCTAATCCCTAACAGCTTCATACCGTTTTTGCGCAGATTTCTCTTTTCCTAAAAGATAAACTCTAAGCTCTATGTCCCCTCTACTTAACTGAACAAAATTCCGATATGACTTGACGTTGGAGGTTTTCTCTTATCCTGAAAGATAAATGTCTGGTAACTCTAAGCTCTATGTACTCTGTACTCATTTGAACATCATTTCATTCATCGTCCGATATGACTTAACGTTGGAGGTTTTCTCTTATCCTGAAAGATGAATGTCTGGTAGCTCTAAGCTCTATGTACCCTGTACTCACTTTAACATCATTTCATTCATCGTCCGATATGACTTAACGTTGGAGGTTTTCTCTTATCCTGAAAGATGAATGTCTGGTAACTCTAAGCTCTATGTACCCTGTACTCATTTGAACATCATTTCATTCATCGTCCGATATGACTTAACGTTGGAGGTTTTCTCTTATCCTGAAAGATGACTGTCTGGTAACTCTAAGCTCTATGTACGCTGTACTTATTTGTACATCATTTCATTCATCGTCCGATATGACTTAACGTTGGAGGTTTTCTCTTATCCTGAAAGATGAATGTCTGGTAACTCTAGCCTCTATGTACCCTGTACTCACTTGAACATCATTTCACTCATCGTCCGATATGACTTAACGTTGGAGGTTTTCTCTTATCCTGAAAGATGAATGTCTGGTAACTCTAGCCTCTATATACCCTGTACTCACTTGGACACCATTTCATTCATCGTCCGATATGACTTAACGTTGGAGGTTTTCTCTTACCTTTAAAGATGAATGTCTGGTAACTCTAGCCTCTATGTACCCTGTACTCACTTGAACATCATTTCATTCATCGTCCGATATGACTTAACGCTGGAGGTTTTCTCTTATCCTGAAAGATGAATGTCTGGTAACTCTAGCCTCTATATACCCTGTACTCACTTGAACATCATTTCATTCATCGTCCGATATGACTTAACGTTGTAGGTTTTCTCTTACCTTTAAAGATGAATGTCTGGTAACTCTAAGCTCTATGTACCCTGTACTCATTTGAACATCATTTCATTCATCGTCCGATATGACTTAACGTTGGAGGTTTTCTCTTATCCTGAAAGATGAATGTCTGATAACTCTAAGCTCTATGTACCCTGTACTCATTTGAACATCATTTCATTCATCGTCCGATATGACTTAACGTTGGAGGTTTTCTCTTATCCTGAAAGATGACTGTCTGGTAACTCTAAGCTCTATGTACGCTGTACTTATTTGTACATCATTTCATTCATCGTCCGATATGACTTAACGTTGGAGGTTTTCTCTTATCCTGAAAGATGAATGTCTGGTAACTCTAGCCTCTATGTACCCTGTACTCACTTGAACATCATTTCACTCATCGTCCGATATGACTTAACGTTGGAGTTTTTCTCTTATCCTGAAAGATGAATGTCTGGTAACTCTAGCCTCTATATACCCTGTACTCACTTGAACACCATTTCATTCATCGTCCGATATGACTTAACGTTGGAGGTTTTCTCTTACCTTTAAAGATGAATGTCTGGTAACTCTAGCCTCTATGTACCCTGTACTCACTTGAACATCATTTCATTCATCGTCCGATATGACTTAACGCTGGAGGTTTTCTCTTATCCTGAAAGATGAATGTCTGGTAACTCTAGCCTCTATATACCCTGTACTCACTTGAACATCATTTCATTCATCGTCCGATATGACTTAACGTTGTAGGTTTTCTCTTACCTTTAAAGATGAATGTCTGGTAACTCTAAGCTCTATGTACCCTGTACTTATTTGAACACCATTTCATTCATCGTCCGATATGACTTAACGTTGGAGGTTTTCTCTTATCCTGAAAGATGAATGTCTGGTAGCTCTAAGCTCTATGTACCCTGTACTTATTTGAACATCATTTCATTCATCGTGCGATATGACTTAACGTTGGAAGTTTTCACTTATCCTGAAAGATGTATGCCTGGTAACTCTAAGCTCTATGTACCCTATACTCATTTGAACATCATTTCATTCATCGTCCGATATGACTTAACGTTGGAGGTTTTCTCTTATCCTGAAAGATAAATGTCTGGTAACTCTAAGCTCTATGTACCCTGTACTCATTTTTACATCATTTCATTCATCGTCCGATATGACTTAACGTTGGAGGTTTTCTCTTATCCTGAAAGATGAATGTCTGGTAACTCTAAGCTCTATGTACCCTGTACTCATTTGACATCATTTTATTCATCGTCCGATATAACTTAACGTTGGAGGGTTTCCCTTATATTGGACCTATATCCAACATTCCAGGCAAAATGGCCCAAGCGGTGACGATATCGTCGTCAATGTCAGTCATTTTGGTTCGAATTGATTCCTTGAGGTGATCAATTGTCCATTGTCTATTCTTGTACACTCTATTTTTAGATACCCCCAGAAGAAAGAAATCCAGCGAGATTAGGTAAGGGGATCTGGTGACCATAGAGCTTTTGAGAACATTCGATTATCAAAGAAACTGTTTACAAGTTCCATTAGATGTATGGCACATTGCTCCATCTTGCTAGAAATAAGCTTCTATTAATTAACTTAAATAATAAGAGTTAAATAAAGATGCCTGTGACTCAAGTACTTACGATGGTAAGTCGCCACAAACGGTGCATCTCGAATGCGAGAGCCCCTAGTGGTCTAACCGGGAAATACACTAGTCAAATGGAGTATTTAATGAGAGGACGGCACTTTGCCCATGGTAGCTCAATGGGTTAGAGCAACCAGGAGATCCGTGGTTCAAATCCCGGCCATGGCACTGAATTTTTCATGTTGAATCTATCTATCAAAAACCTTGGCCTATATACGGCTTAGTGTGAAGAAATGATTGATTTCCATCAATTAAGTAAAACCTGCTCTGATTTCGATATCATCAAAATGCTCCTTAGACCTCCATTGAATGCAGAGACTGTTAGAGATGTTCGCAGACGGCTACTGAATTCTCCAAGCAAATCGTTACGTCGATTGAGCCAGGAATCAGGGAATTCATATGGAACATGTCAAAAAGTTGCGAACTTACCGAGTGCATATGGTACAACAACTGAAAGAAGCAGATTTCGATAAACGAATTAGTTACTGTCGATTGTTTCAGTTTTTTCCTTGTTCCATTTACACCCCGCCTTTAACTGCTATGGTCATATCCTTTGGAACATATCGAAGGTGTTAGATTAGACATTACATCATGGACACATTCACACTCTCATTCATTCTTCCAGACTCTGGGGAAGATGGGGATTTATCTTGGTCGGAGAAAAATCCACACCCCACCGCCAGGAATCGAACCCGGGACCCCTAGCACGGCAGGCAGGTGCCCTATCTACTGAACTACGGGGCCAGTCTCAGGGTACTCTTATTCCGAGTCCATAACGAGGTTTACAGATGAGTCATTGTTTTATCTGTCAGGCTACATAAACACACAATACAAAAGATATTGGGCTGCTGTAAACCCCCAAATGATCCACGAAACTCCCTGCATGATGGAGTTTGGAGTATGGTGCGCGGTGTCAGCTTCCAGGATCGTTGTTCCCATTTTCTTTGATACGACTGTAGACACTGAAGTTTATATGGATATCTTCAAGACATTTGTGGAGCAGCTGGATGATATCGAATTGAGAGAAGGTTATTTGAGCAACGTGCCATACATCTAATAACACCATGGATCTTATAACCAGTTTCTTTGATACGACTGTAGACACTGAAGTTTATATGAGTATCTTCAAGACATTTGTAGAGCAACTGCACGATATCGAATTGAGAGAAGGTTATTTGAGCAACGTGCCATACATCTAATGACACCATGGAACTTGTAACCAGTTTCTTTGATACGGCTGTAGACACTGAAGTTTATATGAGTATCTTCAAGACATTTGTGGATCAGCTGGATGATATTGAATTGAGAGAAGGTTATTTGAGGAACGTGCCATACATCTAATGACACCATGGAACTTGTAACCAGTTTCTTTGATACGGCTGTAGACACTGAAGTTTATATGAGTATCTTCAAGACATTTGTGGATCAGCTGGATGATATTGAATTGAGAGAAGGTTATTTGAGCAACGTGCCATACATCTAATGACACCATGGAACTTGTAACCAGTTTCTTTGATACGGCTGTAGACACTGAAGTTTATATGAGTATCTTCAAGACATTTGTGGATCAGCTGGATGATATTGAATTGAGAGAAGGTTATTTGAGGAACGTGCCATATATCTAATGACACCATGGAACTTGTAACCAGTTTCTTTGATACGGCTGTAGACACTGAAGTTTATATGAGTATCTTCAAGACATTTGTGGAACAGCTGGATGATATCGGATTGAGAGAAGGTTATTTGAGCAACGTGCCATACATCTAATGACACCATGGAACTTGTAACCAGTTTCTTTGATACGGCTGTAGACACTGAAGTTTATATGAGTATCTTCAAGACATTTGTGGCACAGCTGGATGATATCGGATTGAGAGAAGGTTATTTGAGAAACGTGCCATACATCTAATGACACCATGGAACTTGTAACCAGTTTCTTTGATACGGCTGTAGACACTGAAGTTTATATGAGTATCTTCAAGACATTTTTGGAGCAGCTGGATGATATCGAATTGAGAGAAGGTTATTTCAGCAACGTGCCATACATCTAATGACACCATGGAACTTGTAACCAGTTTCTTTGATACGACTGTAGACACTGAAGTTTATATGAGTATCTTCAAGACATTTGTGGAGCAGCTGGACGATATCGAATTGAGAGAAGGTTATTTGAGCAACGTGCCATACATCTAATGACACCATGGAACTTGTAACCAGTTTCTTTCATAATCGAATAATCTCAAAAGTCTGTGGCACCACAGATCCCCTCATCTATCCTCATCGGGTTTTTTCTGGTGGGGTATCTAAAAATAGATTGTACAAGACGGACAATTGATGTTCTCAAGGAATCCATTCAAACCGAAATAAGTAACATTGGCGAGGATACTCTCCGTAAAACTTCAGAGAATATGGTGAGGCGAGTACAAACATGTATAGATGCTGGTAGAGGGCACTTCCAACATTTTCTCTGAGATGTAAATAGTGTAATGTAATCTCCCAATTGGGTATTATAGTCTCCCGAAGCTTCACGTGTGTCGTTGGTTCAAAAGTTATGACCTATTGAAATGGTTCAGATTTATATGGATGGCCCCTCTTACCAATGAGTTTACTGTAGAAATAGTAATGTAATGGCACTTTCAGCTAGTATGTGACATGACGGTACAGAGGTCACGACAGTTCTGTTTTTATTTTCTCAGACTCTGTGTCTCTGTTCCCATTTCTTACAGGTTAAACAAGCGGCACAACAGAAAATAAAGAAGAGAAATGTCTGAGTGTGTCAAGTTGGCGACAGTCGCGTGCCATTTGTCAACATGTCAGTACTAACTTGTAGGTGTCTCCAGAGTTCTTGAGGAATTACTTCCCTCCTAGACTACTTCATATACAAACTTCGAGAATTACTGGTGAGGTATGTTTGGACTGTAACACATTACTTAGGGAATTCGGCACGGAAAACCGCACTAGGTACATTGTACCTAAACCAGAGACGTACTAATTTTATATGAAAACATATATAAGGACGTGTACGTGTGCGACATCATTGGCTGTAACACTCTGCTGATAAGAAATGTAGTAGGGAAATCAATTTTAACCAATTTACACTTAATGAAAAATACGAGAGCCTTTTTACTATCATAATTTTTCGCACTAAAACTCAACCTTATTATATTCTGTTAGCCTAATGTGAAACAAACACGCCGTAGTAGTTTCACTGTTGGTACTCCTGGTTCCCGCCTGTGAGAACCAGGCAAGTTCAAACATGTTCAGTATCGCCTACCGCTACAATGAAGGCAACACACGAGGAACAATATGCGGTTTTGAAATTCTGCTTTCGTCTCAACAAATCTTCAGTTGAGGCCTATACAATGTTACAGGAGGTCTATGGCCTTCCCTACAGCACAGCTCGAAGTTGGTTTAAAATGTTTAAAGAGGGGAGACAATCAATTCCAAAGGAAGGTGGACCAGGTGCTCCAGTTACTGCTCTTACGGAAGAAAACATCAACACTGCTGCTGCCATTGTGAGAGAGGATCGACGAATTACCTTAAGATTACTTTCTGAAATACTGAACATTTCATTGGGTGCCACCCACACGTTGGTGACAGAAACATTACACATGAGACGTGTTTGTGCGCGATGGGTTCCAAGACTGTTGATTCCCGAACAAAAGGACATTCGCATGCAGGTCTCCATACAGTTAAAGTTGATGTTAGAGGAAGATCCGGAGTTTATTTCAAACGTAATCACTGTTGATGAAACTTGGCTACATCATTTTGATCCTGAGAGCAAACAGCAAAGCTCAGTGTGGAAATCTCCTTCATCACCAACCCCCAAAAAAGCAAAAGTGGTTGCTCCTGCTGGGAAAGTTGTGGTTATCTCATTTGATATTCATGGAATGGTTTATCAGCATGTTGTACCTGCACACGCATCAGTAACTGGACAATACTACAGGGATATCCTGAAAACATTGCAAGTCCATATCAAGCGCAAAAGACCACATTTCCGTGAAGCAGGCTGAATGCTACACCACGATAATGCGCGGCCGTATATTGCCAAAGTAGTTGCTGAACATCTTGCAAAAATCAACGTGAAGTGCATTCCTCACCCTCCCTATATTCCGGATTTAGCCCCATGTGAAGAAACGCCTTCGTGGGAGACATTCTCCATCATCAGAAGCAGTGGTGAAGGCTGCGGAGGCGATTTTGAAGGATCTCTCAAGAAATGATTTCCAGCATGTCTTTGAAGACTGGCAGAAACGCTGGGACAAGTGCATCGCTTTCATGGGAGACTATTTTGAGTAGGACCATCAAAATTATGAGAATTAGTAAAGGTACGTTCTCAAATGAAACTGTGATCTTTCTTTATTGAACAGCCCTCGTATTTAGATTTCCTTTCAACATTCTAAGGAACTGCACAGTGTAGCAGACCTCTACTTGCCATAAGTAACTGCGTTCCCTCCATGGTTGTAACCTTATTGAAACATTACTACATAAATTACGTAGGTATTCTTAAAACACTAAATAAGTGTCAATAATAATTTTGTATAGTAAACCATTTCCTAGAAATTCCTTTTCTTTGTTTATATTTTCCAATACTTATTCTTTTAGGAAGTAGCAAGTCGTTATTCATCCTTTAACTCTTGGACAAACATAGAAAATGCAATTACAAAACGTCATCTTGACGACCAGCTATTCAAAACATTTGACTACCACATAAGTCTACTGTATACCCACTAAGGTAAAATAAGAAAATATCCATACTAAAGCACAAGAAAGTGTCTGTAAGAATATTGGAAACAATGAAAATCTCAGATTATGTTATTACCTGATAGAGTGGATACGTGATATGAGTATAAAGCTCTGAGGGGGGTTGTTTGGTGCAGTGCGTGTACATGTATGACGTACGCATCACTGCCTGCAGTTAATTTCTGTAACCACACCCTTGTGTTGGGGTAAACTCATGCAGGATTGCATCTTGTGGTTCGGCACGACTGTAAATCAGATTTATAGCAATAATATATCCATCTTCCAACATAAGAGCATCATACCACTGCCTATTGTGACTTTCTACTACTATCACTTAAATTCTACTGCATTCCCTTGTAACTACAATAAGATAATGTTTATCTTGAAGTAGATAGAACAATAAGTGTTTGTACAAGAGTAGAGAAAGTCATGTATATAAAACATTTGACTATCACTTAAAGTCTACTGTATTCCCTTGTAACTACAATAAGATAATGTTTATCTTGAAGTAGATAGAGCAATGAGTGTTTGCACAAGAGTAGAGAAAGTCATATATATAAAACATTTGACTATCACTTAAAGTCTATTGTATTCCCTTGTAACTGCAATAAGATAATCTTTATCTTGAAGTAGATAGAGCAATAAGTGTTTGTACAAGAGTAGAGAAAGTCATGTATATAAAACATTTGACTATCACTTAAAGTCTACTGTATTCCCTTGTAACTACAATAAGATAATGTTTATCTTGAAGCAGATAGAGCAATAAGTGTTTGTACAACAGTAGAGAAAGTCATGTATATAAAACATTTGACTATCACTTAAAGTATACTGTATTCCCTTGTAACTACAATAAGATAATGTTTATCTTGAAGTAGATAGAGCAATAAGTGTTTGTACAAGAGTAGAGAAAGTCATGTATATAAAACATTTGACTATCACTTAAAGTCTACTGTATTCCCTTGTAACTACAATAAGATAATGTTTATCTTGAAGTAGATAGAGCAATAAGTGATTGTACAAGAGTAGAGAAAGTCATGTATATAAAGCATTTGACTATCACTTAAAGTCTACTGTATTCCCTTGTAACTACATTAAGATAATGTTTATCTTGAAGTAGATAGAGCAATAAGTGTTTGTACAAGAATAGAGAAAGTCATGTATATAAATTATTTGATTATCATTTAAAGTCTACTGTATTGCCTTGTAACTACAATAACATAATGTTTATCTTGAAGTAGATAGAGCAATAAGTGTTTGTACAAGGGTAGAGAAAGTCATGTATATAAAACATTTGACTGTTACTTAAAGTCTACTGCATTCCCTTGTAACTACAATAAGATAATGCTTATCTTGAAGTAGATAGAGCAATAAGTGTTTGTAAAAGAGTAGAGAAAGTCATGTATATAAAACATTTGACTGTCACTTAAAGTCTACTGTATTCCCTAGTAACTACAATAAGATAATGTTTATCGTGAAGTAGATAGAGCAATAAGTGTTTGTAAAAGAGTAGAGAAAGTCATGTATATAAAACATTTGACTATCACTTAAAGTCTACTGTATTCCCTTGTAACTACAATAACATAATGTTTATCTTGAATTAGATACACCAATAAGTGTTTGTACAAGAGTAGAGAAAGTCATGTATATAAAACATTTGACTATCACTTAAAGTCTACTGTATTCCCTTGTAACTACAATAAGATAATGTTTATCTTGAAGTAGATACACCAATAAGTGTTTGTACAAGAGTAGAGAAGTCATGTATATAAAACATTTGACTATCACTTAAAGTCTACTGTATTACCTTGTAAGTACAATAAGATAATGTTTATCTTGAAGTAGATGCAGCAATAAGTGTTTGTACAAGAGTAGAGAAAGTCATGTATATAAAACATTTGACTATCACTTAAAGTCTACTGCATTCCTTTGTAACTACAATAAGATAATGTTTATCTTGAAGTAGATATAGCAATAAGTGTTTGTACAAGAGTAGAGAAAGTCATGCATATAAAACATTTGACTATCACTTAAAGTCTACTGTATTCCCTTGTAACTACAATAAGATTATGTTTATCTTGAAGTAGATAGAGCAATAAGTGTTTGTACAAGAATAGAGAAGGTCATGCATATAAAACATTTGACTATCACTTAAAGTCTGCTGTATTCCCTTGTAACTACAATAAGATTATGTTTATCTTGAAGTAGATAGAGCAATAAGTATTTGTACAAGAGTAGAGAAGGTCATGCATATAAAACATTTGACTATCACTTAGAGTCTACTGTATTCCCTTGTAACTACAATAAGATAATGTTTATCTTGAAGTAGATAGAGCAATAAGTGTTTGTACAAGAGCAGAGAAAGTCATGTATATAAAACATTTGACTATCACTTAAAGTCTACTGCATTCCTTTGTAACTACAATAAGATAATGTTTATCTTGAAGTAGATATAGCAATAAGTGTTTGTACAAGAGTAGAGAAAGTCATGTATATAAAACATTTGACTATCACTTAAAGTCTACTGCATTCCTTTGTAACTACAATAAGATAATGTTTATCTTGAAGTAGATATAGCAATAAGTGTTTGTACAAGAGTAGAGAAAGTCATGTATATAAAACATTTGACTATCACTTAAAGTCTACTGCATTCCTTTGTAACTACAATAAGATAATGTTTATCTTGAAGTAGATAGAGCAACAAGTGTTTGTACAAGAGTAGAGAAAGTCATGTATATAAAACATTTGACTATCACTTAAAGTCTACTGTATTCCCTTGTAACTACAATAAGATAATGTTTATCTTGAAGTAGATAGAGCAATAAGTGTTTGTACAACAGTAGAGAAAGTCATGTATATAAAACATTTGACTATCACTTAAAGTCTACTGTATTCCCTTGTAACTACAATAAGATAATGTTTATGTTGAAGTACATAGAGCAATAAGTGTTTGTACAAGAGTAGAGAAAGTCATGTATATAAAACATTTGACTATCACTTAAAGTCTACTGTATTCCCTTGTAACTAGAATAAGATAATGTTTATCTTGAAGTAGATAGAGCAATAAGTGTTTGTACAAGAGTAGAGAAAGTCATGTATATAAAACATTTGACTATCACTTAAAGTCTACTGTATTCCCTTGTAACTACAATAAGATAATGTTTATCTTGAAGTAGATAGAGCAATAAGTGTTTGTACAAGAGTAGAGAAAGTCATGTATATAAAACATTGAACTATCACTTAAAGTCTATTGTATTCCCTTGTAACTACAATAAGATAATGTTTATCTTGAAGTAGATAGAGCAATAAGTGTTTGTACAAGAGTAGAGAAAGTCATGTATATAAAACATTTGACTATCACTTAAAGTCTACTGTATTCCCTTGTAACTACAATAAGATAATGTTTATCTTGAAGTAGATAGAGCAATGAGTGTTTGTACAAGAGTAGAGAAAGTCATGTATATAAAACATTTGACTATCACATAAAGTCTACTGCATTCCCTTGTAACTACAATAAGATAATGTTTATCTTGAAGTAGATAGAGCAATAAGTGTTTGTACAAGAGTAGAGAAAGTCATGTATATAAAACATTTGACTATCACTTAAAGTCTACTGTATTCCCTTGTAACTACAATAAGATAATGTTTATTTTGAAGTAGATAGAGCAATAAGTGTTTGTACAAGAGTAGAGAAAGTCATGTATATAAAACATTTGACTATCACTTAAAGTCTACTGCATTCCCTTGTAACTACAATAAGATAATGTTTATCTTGAAGTAGATAGAGCAATAAGTGTTTGTACAAGAGTAGAGAAAGTCATGTATATAAAACATTTGACTATCACTTAAAGTCTACTGTATTCCCTTGTAACTACAATAAGATAATGTTTATCTTGAAGTAGATAGAGCAATAAGTGTTTGTACAAGAGTAGAGAAAGTCATGTATATAAAACATTTGACTATCACTTAAAGTCTACTGTATTCCCTTGTAACTACAATAAGATAATGTTTATCTTGAAGTAGATAGAGCAATAAGTGTTTGTACAAGAGTAGAGAAAGTCATGTATATAAAACATTTGACTATCACTTAAAGTCTACTGCATTCCCTTGTAACTACAATAAGATAATGTTTATCTTGAAGTAGATATAGCAATAAGTGTTTGTACAAGAGTAGAGAAAGTCATGTATATAAAACATTTGACTATCACTTAAAGTCTACTGCATTCCCTTGTAACTACAATAAGATAATCTTTATCTTGAAGTAGATAGAGCAATAAGTGTTTGTACAAGAGTAGAGAAAGTCAAGTATATAAAACATTTGACTATCACTTAAAGTCTACTGCATTCCTTTGTAACTACAATAAGATAATGTTTATCTTGAAGTAGATATAGCAATAAGTGTTTGTACAAGAGTAGAGAAAGTCATGTATATAAAACATTTGACTATCACTTAAAGTCTACTGCATTCCTTTGTAACTACAATAAGATAATGTTTATCTTGAAGTAGATAGAGCAATAAGTGTTTGTACAAGAGCAGAGAAAGTCATGTATATAAAACATTTGACTATCACTTAAAGTCTACTGCATTCCTTTGTAACTACAATAAGATAATGTTTATCTTGAAGTTGATATAGCAATAAGTGTTTGTACAAGAGTAGAGAAAGTCATGTATATAAAACATTTGACTATCACTTAAAGTCTACTGCATTCCTTTGTAACTACAATAAGATAATGTTTATCTTGAAGTAGATATAGCAATAAGTGTTTGTACAAGAGTAGAGAAAGTCATGTATATAAAACATTTGACTATCACTTAAAGTCTACTGTATTCCTTTGTAACTACAATAAGATAATGTTTATCTTGAAGTAGATAGAGCAATAAGTGTTTGTACAAGAGTAGAGAAAGTCATGTATATAAAACATTTGACTATCACTTAAAGTCTACTGTATTCCCTTGTAACTACAATAAGATAATGTTTATCTTGAAGTAGATAGAGCAACAAGTGTTTGTACAAGAGTAGAGAAAGTCATGTATATAAAACATTTGACTATCACTTAAAGTCTACTGTATTCCTTTGTAACTACAATAAGATAATGTTTATCTTGAAGTAGATAGAGCAATAAGTGTTTGTACAAGAGTAGAGAAAGTCATGTATATAAAACATTTGACTATCACTTAAAGTCTGCTGTATTCCCTTGTAACTACAATAAGATTATGTTTATCTTGAAGTAGATAGAGCAATAAGTGTTTGTACAAGAGCAGAGAAAGTCATGTATATAAAACATTTGACTATCACTTAAAGTCTACTGCATTCCTTTGTAACTACAATAAGATAATGTTTATCTTGAAGTAGATATAGCAATAAGTGTTTGTACAAGAGTAGAGAAAGTCATGTATATAAAACATTTGACTATCACTTAAAGTCTACTGCATTCCTTTGTAACTACAATAAGATAATGTTTATCTTGAAGTAGATATAGCAATAAGTGTTTGTACAAGAGTAGAGAAAGTCATGTATATAAAACATTTGACTATCACTTAAAGTCTACTGCATTCCTTTGTAACTACAATAAGATAATGTTTATCTTGAAGTAGATAGAGCAACAAGTGTTTGTACAAGAGTAGAGAAAGTCATGTATATAAAACATTTGACTATCACTTAAAGTCTACTGTATTCCCTTGTAACTACAATAAGATAATGTTTATCTTGAAGTAGATAGAGCAATAAGTGTTTGTACAACAGTAGAGAAAGTCATGTATATAAAACATTTGACTATCACTTAAAGTCTACTGTATTCCCTTGTAACTACAATAAGATAATGTTTATGTTGAAGTACATAGAGCAATAAGTGTTTGTACAAGAGTAGAGAAAGTCATGTATATAAAACATTGAACTATCACTTAAAGTCTATTGTATTCCCTTGTAACTACAATAAGATAATGTTTATCTTGAAGTAGATAGAGCAATGAGTGTTTGTACAAGAGTAGAGAAAGTCATGTATATAAAACATTTGACTATCACTTAAAGTCTACTGCATTCCCTTGTAACTACAATAAGATAATGTTTATCTTGAAGTAGATAGAGCAATAAGTGTTTTTACAAGAGTAGAGAAAGTCATGTATATAAAACATTTGACTATCACTTAAAGTCTACTGTATTCCCTTGTAACTACAATAAGATAATGTTTATTTTGAAGTAGATAGAGCAATAAGTGTTTGTACAAGAGTAGAGAAAGTCATGTATATAAAACATTTGACTATCACTTAAAGTCTACTGCATTCCCTTGTAACTACAATAAGATAATGTTTATCTTGAAGTAGATAGAGCAATAAGTGTTTGTACAAGAGTAGAGAAAGTCATGTATATAAAACATTTGACTATCACTTAAAGTCTACTGTATTCCCTTGTAACTACAATAAGATAATGTTTATCTTGAAGTAGATAGAGCAATAAGTGTTTGTACAAGAGTAGAGAAAGTCATGTATATAAAACATTTGACTATCACTTAAAGTCTACTGTATTCCCTTGTAACTACAATAAGATAATGTTTATCTTGAAGTAGATAGAGCAATAAGTGTTTGTACAAGAGTAGAGAAAGTCATGTATATAAAACATTTGACTATCACTTAAAGTCTACTGTATTCCATTGTAACTATAACAAGATTTGGTTTATTTTGTAGTAGAGGAACAAGTGTAGAGAAAGTGATGCGTTTCTTTGTTTCTTGTGTTTTGGAGAAGAATCGATGTGTTCCAGTTTCCAGTGTAGCAAGTCCATCCGGCCTTCAGGGGGCAATCAATCCAACCCCGGTCTTGTTAGACCACCCTTCTCACACAAGAGCCAACGGCAGTCTCAGATTACCACCGACTCGAAACAGCCAATATCTGATAGGATGGGGTAAACAACATTGTCTCGTGAATCCACACGACATGGGTTCGCCTAAGAAATGTTTCTTACAAAGTAACTGCGCTTGTCTCTTTCTGTTCATAGTGCAGCAAGCAATCTGTGAGCTTTCTAATTCTTTGTTTGGCTAATTCTTTGTTTTTTAGACCCTTGTGGTCTAACTCTTAGTGGTTTTTCAGGAAAAACATGAGCCTGTTGGAGAATTTTATGTTATGTTGACACGTTGGCCATAGTAGCTCAAGGGTTAGAGCGGCTGGACGGCAAGCAGAAGATCCGTGGCTCAAATCCCGGCAATGGCATTGAATTTTCTAGTCTGACTTTATGTTCCCGTATGGTATTTTAATTAAAGCGTTAAAATATTACGGTGATCATTAAATTTGCATCATGTATTTTTCTAACAAATTTCTTATTTTACGGTCTCTTTCTGATGTCTACAGACATAAACGCAGAGAGGTTTTTGTGAAAAGTATACTTCTAATATTAAAACAGTCTAAAATCAGTGCTTTTATTGCATAGTCACTTCCAATTTGTCAGCGGTAAATACCTATACATAGAACGGAAGTTAAAAACAAATGAGTGGCGAACAGATCGCGGACCAGGGACAGTACCGCCTTCTCGATCACATAGCTGAGAATGAACATTAGATAAGTCCATCAAAATTATTGGAAGAGAGAACACCCTAGGCGCCAGAAAGACTAAACACCTTCTGCTACAGGAGCAACGCAATTTGGTATATAGCTTCTCTCATTGCATGCATCTAACTATGTAAACTGGGTACCTAGACTTGCATTTCCGAAGTATACAACATAAAAAACGATATAATAAGCAAAGTAGTGTCATAAACAGGTATGTGTCCATCTTTTAACGTCCTCCAACATTAAGTTACATATATCAGAGGATGAATGTACTGATATACAAATGAGTACAGGGTACATAGAGATTAGAGTTACCAAGCATTCATCTTTCAGGATAAGGGAAGACCTCCAACGTTAAGTCATATCGGACGATGAATGAAATGATGTTTAAATGAGTACAGGGTACATAGAGCTTAGAGTTACCAGACATTCATCTTTCAGGATAAGAGAAAACCTCCAGCGTTAAGTCATATCAGACGATGAATGAAATGATGTTCAAATGAGTACAGGGTACATAGAGCTTAGAGTTACCACACATTCATCTTTCAGGATAAGAGAAAACCTCCAACGTTAAGTCATATCGCACCACGAATGAAATGATGTTCAAATGAGTACAGGGTACATAGCGCTTGGAGTTACCAGACATTCATCTTTCAGGATAAGAGAAAACCTCCAACGTTGTCATATCGGACGATGAATGAAATGATGTTCAAATGAGTACAGGGTACATAGAGCTTGGAGTTACCAGACATTCATCTTTCAGGATAAGAGAAAACCTCCAACGTTAAGTCATATCGCACCACGAATGAAATGATGTTCAAATGAGTACAGGGTACATAGCGCTTGGAGTTACCAGACATTCATCTTTCAGGATAAGAGAAAACCTCCAACGTTAAGTCATATCGGACGATGAATGAAATGATGTTCAAATGAGTACAGGGTACATAGCGCTTGGAGTTACCAGACATTCATCTTTCAGGATAAGAGAAAACCTCCAACGTTAAGTCATATCGCACCACGAATGAAATGATGTTCAAATGAGTACAGGGTACATAGCGCTTGGAGTTACCAGACATTCATCTTTCAGGATAAGAGAAAACCTCCAACGTTAAGTCATATCGCACCACGAATGAAATGATGTTCAAATGAGTACAGGGTACATAGCGCTTGGAGTTACCAGACATTCATCTTTCAGGATAAGAGAAAACCTCCAACGTTAAGTCATATCGCACCACGAATGAAATGATGTTCAAATGAGTACAGGGTACATAGCGCTTGGAGTTACCAGACATTCATCTTTCAGGATAAGAGAAAACCTCCAACGTTAAGTCACATCGGACGATGAATGAAATGAATTTCAAATGAGTACAGGGTACATAGAGCTTAGAGTTACCAGACATTCATCTTTCAGGATAAGAGAAAACCTCCAACGTTAATTCATATCAGACGATGAAAGAAATTATGTTCAAATGAGTACATGGTACATAGGGCTTAGAGTTACCAGACATTCATCTTTCAGGATAAGAGAAAACCTCCAACGTTAAGTTATATCGGACGATGAATGAAATGAATTTCAAATGAGTACAGGGTACATAGAGCTTAGAGTTACCAGACATTCATCTTTCAGGATAAGAGAAAACCTCCAACGTTAAGTCATATCGGACGATGAATGAAATGAATTTCAAATGAGTACATGGTACATAGGGCTTAGAGTTACCAGACATTCATCTTTCAGGATAAGAGAAAACCTCCAACGTTAAGTTATATCGGACGATGAATGAAATGAATTTCAAATGAGTACATGGTACATAGGGCTTAGAGTTACCAGACATTCATCTTTCAGGATAAGAGAAAACCTCCAACGTTAAGTCATATAGGACGAAGAATGAAATGATGTTCAAATGAGTACAGGGTACATAGAGCTTAGAGTTACCAGACATTCATCTTTCAGGATAAGAGAAAACCTCCAACGTTAAGTCATATCGGACGATGAATGAAATGATATTCAAATAAGTACAGGGTACATAGAGCTTAGAGTTACCAGACATTCTTCTTTCGGGATAAGAGAAAACCTCCAACGTTAAGTCATATCGGACGATGAATGAAATGATATTCAAATGAGTACAGGGTACATAGAGCTTAGAGTTACCAGACATTCATCTTTCAGGATAAGAGAAAACCTCCAACGTTAAGTGATATAGGACGATGAATGAAATGATGCTCAAATGAGTACAGGGTACATAGAGCTTAGAGTTATCAGACATTCATCTTTCGGGATAAGGGAAAACCTCCAACGTTAAGTCATATCGGACGATGAATGAAATGATGTACAAATGAGTACTGGGTACATAAAGCTTAGAGTTACCAGACAGTCATCTTTCAGGATAAGAGAAATCCTCCAACGTTAAGTCATATCGGACGATGAATGAAATGATGTTCAAATGAGTACAGGGTACATAGAGCTTAGAGTTACCAGACATTCATCTTTCGGGATAAGGGAAAATCTCCAACGTTAAGTCATATCGGACGAAGAATGAAATGATGTTTAAATGAGTACAGGGTACATAGAGCTTAGAGTTACCAGACATTCATCTTTCAGGATAAGAGAAAGCCTCCAACGTTAAGTCATATCGGACGATGAATGAAATGATGTTCAAATGAGTACAGGGTACATAGAGCTTAGAGTTACCAGACATTCATCTTTCAGGATAAGAGAAAGCCTCCATCGTTAAGTCATATCGGACGATGAATGAAATGATGTTCAAATGAGTACAGGGTACATAGAGCTTAGAGTTACCAGACATTCATCTTTCAGGATAAGAGAAAGCCTCCAACGTTAAGTTATATCGGACGATGAATGAAATGATGTTCAAATGAGTACAGGGTACATAGAGCTTAGAGTTACCAGACATTCATCTTTCAGGATAAGAGAAAGCCTCCAACGTTAAGTCATATCGGACGATGAATGAAATGATGTTCAAATGAGTACAGGGTACATAGAGCTTAGAGTTACCAGACATTCATCTTTCAGGATAAGAGAAAGCCTCCAACGTTAAGTCATATCGGACGATGAATGAAATGATGTTTAAATGAGTACAGGGTACATAGAGGTTAGAGTTATCAGACATTCATCTTTCAGGATAAGAGAAAACCTTAAGTCATATCGGACGATGAATGAAATGATGTTCAAATGAGTACAGGGTACATAGAGCTTACAGTTACCAGACATTCATCTTTCAGGATAAGAGAAAGCCTCCAACGTTAAGTCATATCGGACGATGAATGAAATGATGTTTAAATGAGTACAGGGTACATAGAGGTTAGAGTTATCAGACATTCATCTTTCAGGATAAGAGAAAACCTTAAGTCATATCGGACGATGAATGAAATGATGTTCAAATGAGTACAGGGTACATAGAGCTTACAGTTACCAGACATTCATCTTTCAGGATAAGAGAAAACCTCCAAGTTAAGTCATATCGGACGATGAATGAAATGATGTTCAAATGAGTACAGGGTACATAGAGCTTAGAGTTACCAGACATTCATCTTTCAGGATAAGAGAAACAAAAATGTTCACATGATGTCGCACGCTGTATTCACTTGTTTTGTAGTGAAGGACTGTCGTGGCTTCTAATAACAAGTGAATATAGCACACAAAATTATTATAGAACGTAAAACGTCTGCTAAAGCAGTGCTCACCTTGCTAGGGAGGTGGAGGCAGTAGAGTGGGTTTACAAAGCAGCTTCACTGTCCGGGGGTTAATCTCAGATAATTACGCCAGAAAGGAAACAGGTTTTAATTTCTGTTTAAGACAACAAGGGGTTTTAATTATCTCTATACCGTTATTAAAATGAAGGTATACAATTAATTATTCTTGCTTTTACATGACAGAGGCAAAATGTTTCGTTTCACATAGAAGGCTTTCACTTTCCTACAGTCTAATCGCTGTTCACATTTTTTTTTTTTTTTTTTTTTTTGACATGGAGAGTTGGTGCTGTACACAATTATTGGATAGCTCACCAAGTGTTCTAAGAGAGTCAATGAGAGAGAGAGAGAGAGAGAGAGAGAGAGAGAGAGAGAGAGAGAGAGAGAGAGAGAGAGAGAGAGAGAGAGAGAGAGAGAGAGAGAGAGATCTGACCAGATGTCAGACTGTAATGATACAAATTCCACTACTATGTTCTAATTGTTAAGTTGGACTGCAAGATGCTAGTAAGAACAGTAGGAGTGATAAACGAAACATATAGGATGCTTGTGATAAAAAAATACAGAATACGGATCTGGAGATATTCTGAGGTCTATTTCCAACATAGCAAAACTCTAATGCTGTTTTTCTCTGTTTTATTTTTTTTAAATTTGGGTACGCACATCTATAAAGCTGCTGCAGCAAACAGTCTACATATATCCTGGAATTAAAGCAATATTTAAACTGCTTTTTAAAGGTAATTGAAGAAAGATATATGAAAATTTTATTTGAAATAATAAATATTGATTACTTTAAGAAATAAGTTCAAGACATTTGTTTAAAGGATCACATATCCTATATCGAAACACCAAAATACGAAAGATCATAATTTTTTGGGTCATAGTTTTTCGCACTAAAATTCAAACCTATTATATTCTGTTAGATGATACCGAAATTAAGGTTTGCCATAAGTAAAGAATCATGATGGATGTCAAGGGAATGTTGGATCTTTGTTACGAGTTGAGTTGAGTTGGGGGGAAAGTTGTTATAACAAAAGCAATGTAAGAAACAGTTTACTTAGCAGATTTCTAAAGGGGTCACTTGACTTGTAGAATAGGTTATTCTTTGGATCATTTATAATGGCGACAAAATAGCCACAAAGGAAATCTTTCGATGAAAAGGAATTTTCAGAAAGTGAAAATGATACACCCACACGCGCATCTCTGTTCATTAAAAGAGTCTTCGGCGTCAGGCCGATGAGAGCAGTCTGAGGCGTGAGGGCTATTAGGGCAGTCCTCTTGTTCTGTCTTGGATATTTGTCGGTTCATATATACGTGAGGAACGAATAAAGTTTATCGAAAAATAAACATTCTGCCGTCAGTAACTCTAAACAGAGATTGGTAACCCTTGGTCGGCAACTTTCATTTCAATATTTTTAAAAAAGAAGCAGTAAATAAATAAGTTGGAAACGGGCATTCCAGTGTCATTAAATCTCTTTCTCACACACATCCACGCATACCCTGTGAGAAACCTCATTGTTTTACCCTGACCTAAACAAAAGTGCTTCAAACTGTATTGTCAAGTGAAACATTGTTCGCCACATATATTGTTGCTTCAAATTGGCGTCCCAACGTGGAATTGTGTGCCACCCATAAACATTTTTGTATCAAATTGACGCCTCAACGTAGAACTCTTTGTTCGCCAACTTATTCGCTCACCATTAAAATATTATAGTATCAAACTGGCGCCCAACGTGGGGCCCGATACGAGAAGGAGGTTTGACACGAGCAGCAGATTCAACCCGAGGAGGAGGTTTAACTCGAGGAGGAGGTTCAACCTAGAAGGAGTTTCAACCCGACAACAAGGTTCAACAGGAAAAGGAGGTTCGACACGAGGACGTTCGACAACAAGCGGATCTACAACGGTTCTACTGGAAAGAAGAGAGACCGGCAGCTTCAGTGACATCAGGAGCCAGTAGAAAATCAAAGGTACAGAGTGTTATATGATCTACTAGACTATTGTGAGTGTATTTGAGTGAAAAAGAAGAATAAAAAGAAATGTACTTAGTAAAAATTTGTAGAAAATATGGAATTTCAGGAGGTTTATAGTAATAGCAGTAGGCAGAAAGTAGTTGAAGTAGCAGAGTGTGGTAGATCGGCACCAAATAATGTAGAAATGGAAGGAAATATGTTAGAGGAAACTAGAGAAATGTTCGCAAGTGTAGATAGTAAGTGTCAAACTATTAAAATGATAGATAATATGATCCAAAGATTAAGAGAAAATATAGGTAATAATCAAAGTTTAAGTGGGGAAATAGACAGTAGCAATCAAACATTTCAACAGATAGGAGAAAAGAGAGCTGATAGTATTCAGAAGTTGGAGGTAGGAGAAGTAGAACTAGGAAAGAAGATAGAGAATGAACAAGCGTTAGAAAATTTCGGGAAAGTTAGTCAGGAAATAGATAATGTAGGAGAAGAAGCTGGTCAGGTAACAGATAATATAAGAAAATATATTAGTGAAGAGACAGAGAACGCTGAAAATTAAGTTTTAAATCTAGTTAGCGAAAAATCAGACAGTGAAAATAGGAAACTGGGGGAGGAAATAGTAAAGAAATTAGACGAAGAAAGAGGAATGGCTAGAAAAGAGTTAGGAGAAACTAGGAGTAGACTGGAAGTATCAGAGTGGGAAAATAGAATACAGACGAGGAATGTGGAAGAAACCACTTATCAAATTAATGAGGTAGCAATAGAGATTACGGTGACAAAGGAAACTGAAATTTTCAATCTAGTTAGTGAATGGTCAGATAGTGAAAACAGAAAACTGAGGGAGGAAATAGCACAGAAATTAGACAAAGAGAGAGAAATAGCTAGAAAAGAATTAGAAGAAACTAGGAGTAGATTAGAAGTATCAGAAAGGGAAAGTAGAGAAAAAACTAGAAAAGAGTTAGAAGAAACTAGGATTAGTTTGGAAGTATCACAATGGGAAAATAGAAAACCGACGAGGTATTTGGAGGAAAACAAAAATCAAACGCATGAGGTAGTAATAGAGATCACGGTAACAAAGGAAACATTGAAAAGCATTCAAAATCCAGGGATAAAGGAAAGAGAAATATTAAAATATTTCGGGCAAGGGGCACAGTTCCATCAGAATATGTATAGAAAAGATAGGACAAGATATCGATGTACAATGCCTAAGCTAGATATGGAAAAATCATGGGGATGTAGAATAAATAAGTCCTTTGTACATGGAAAAGTTCGCAAAATACCTTTGTATTTTCGAAGTACGTTGTGGGATGATGAATTTTCTTGTAAATGGTGGGAACTTAGGCTAAAGTATTTAAAAGTACCATAACAGATTGTAAAATGAGAAGAAACACAAAATTGGTAAAATGTATAGGTTAAGTATAAACAGTGTCGTGACAGTGCAGTGAAACATAAAACTAAACAAGTCAAAAAAATTATTAATGAAAATCAGAACAATGAAAGACTTTTAAATAGAATATTTATATAGAATCCAGAAGAAGAATTCAGAAATGTTGTATAACAATCTAATATTATTAATGTACAATTGGTTTAAACATGGGAGCGTATATTTAAGAATTGTACGAAGTGTAACAATAATATGAACTAATTTTAAGTAGATCAGATGGAGAAAAAGAGAGAGATGATGTAGATTGAAATATTTTCCGAGTAATATTTAAAAGTTGAAAATAGCAGATCATGATGTCGATAAATTTTAAATGAACTGTTGCTATGTAAACATGTGAATAATTTTTAGGAAATGTCATGTAAAATTAACGTTGTGAAAAGAAATTGTAAAACGAATTGGAAGTTGCTGACAAAGGTCTAATATTTTGCGTTATATTCGGGCAAGACATATATATTATTCCATTATGGGATAATAAAATAATATCTATGGGGGCATTTGATACCGTAATTAAGGTTTGCCATAAGTAAAGAATCATGATGGATGTCAAACGAATGTTGGTTCTTTGTTACGAGTTGAGTTGAGTTGGGGGGAAAGTTGTTATAACAAAAGCAATGTAAGAAACAGTTTACTTAGCAGATTTCTAAAGGGGCTCACTTGACTTGTAGAATAGGTTATTCTCTGGATCATTCATAATGGCGACAAAATAGCCACAAAGGAAATCTGTCGTTGAAATGGAGTTTTCAGAAAGTGAAAGTGATACACCCACACGCGCATCTGTGGTCATTAAAAGAGTCTTCGGCGTCAGGCCGATGAGAGCAGTCTGAGGCGTGAGGGCTATTAGGGCAGTCCTCTTGTTCTGTCTTGGATATTTTTCGGTTCATATATACGTGAGGAACGAATAAAGTTTATCGAAAAATAAACATTCTGCCGTCAGTAACTCTAAACAGAGATTGGTAACCCTTGGTCGGCAACTTCAATTTCGATGTTTTAGAAAAAGAAGGAGTAAATAAATAAGTTGGAAACGGGCATTCCAGTGTCATTAAATCTCCTTCTCACACACATCCACGCATACCCTGTGAGAAACCTCATTGTTTTACCCTGAGCTAAACAAAAGTGCTTCACACTGTATTGTCAAGTGGACCATTGTTCGCCACATATATTTTTGCTTCAAATTGGCGTCCCAACGTGGAATTATGTGCCACCCATAAACATTTTTGTATCAAATTGGCGCCTCAATGTAGAACTCTTTGTTCGCCAACTTATTCGCTCGCCATTAAAATATTATAGTATCATAGATTAATGTGAAACAAACACGCCGTAGTACTTTCATTGTTGGTGCTCCTGATTCCCGCCTGTGACAACCAGGCAAGTTCAGACATGTTCAGTATCACCTATCGCTGTAATGTAGGTAACACGCGAGGAGAAGTATGCGGCTTTGAAATTCTGCTTTCGTGTCAACAAATCTTCAGTTGAGGCCTATACAATGTTACAGGAGGCCTATGGCCTTCCCTACAGCACAGCTCGAAGGTGGTTTAAAATGTTTAAAGAGGGGAGACAATCAATTTCAAAGGAAGGTGTACCCGGTGCTCCAGTTACTGCTCTTACAGAAGAAAACATCAACACTGCTGCTGCCATTGTGAGAGAGGATCGACGAATTTCCTTAAGATCACTTTCTGAAATACTGAACATTTCATTGGGTACCACCCACACGTTGGTGACAGAAACATTACACATGAGACGTATTTGTGCGCGATGGGTTCCAAGACTGTTGATTTCCGAACAAAAGGACATTCGCATGCAGTTAAAGTTGATGTTAGAGGAAATCGGCAGTTTCTTTCAAACGTAATCACTGCTGATGAAACTTGGCTACATCATTTTGATCCTGAGAGCAAACAGCAAAGCTCAGTGTGGAAATCTCCTTCATCACCAACTCCCCTAAAGAGCAAAAGTGGTTGCTTCTGCTGGGAAAGTTATGGTCATCTCATTCTTTGATATTCATGGAATGGTTTATCAGCATGTTGTACCTGCACACACATCAGTAACTGGACAATACTACAGGGATGTCCTCAAAACATTGCAAGTTCATATCAGGCGCAAAAGATCACATTTCCGTGAAGCAGGCTGGATGCTGCACCACGAACTTGCGCGGCCGCATATTGCCAATGTTGTTCCTGAATATCTTGCAAAAATCAACGTGAAGTGTACCCCTCAACCTTCCCATAGACCGGATTTAGCCCCATGTGACTGTTTTCTATTCCCTAAGTTGAAGAAACGCCTTCGTGGGAGGCATTATCCATAATCAGAAGCAGTGGTGAAGGCTGCGGGGGCGATTTTGAAGGATCTCTCAAAAATAGTTTCCAGCATGTCTTTGAAGACTGGCAGAAACGCTGGGACAAGTTCATCACATTCAGTGGAGACTATTTTGAGAAGCACCATCAAAGTTATGAAGATGAGTAAAGGTACGTTGTCAAAAAAGAAAAAAATAGTGATCTTTCATTATTGAACAGCCCTCTTGAGATCTATTATCTTTAATGAATTGGAGAAGTGTTGTAAAATAATAAGTAAAAGTTTCAAATTGATGCGCTAAGTGGTTCTTGAGCTAAGCGACCAGAAGGCTCTCATTTTCTTATTGGTGAGATAAGCTCCACTTAAATATGGATTCTACCAAAATCAGTAGCTTTATTCCCTTTCGTAATGTTCTAAGGTAGGTCGCAAATATCAAGCATAACAAACATGGTGCCCAGGTATGGGGTACTGCTACCAACACTCATCTCCGTAGGCTTCCTGTGCACCGCCACGGATGCCCCTTTGTACGTAAGAAATCAACAAAATAAAGAAATTGGTTTCCTTCCTCTTCACCAGTACATAGGCCAGATCGCCTCAAACCTGCGAGATGTTCCAGGAGATGTGATGTATGACATCGGCGTTCGAACCGGCCAATCCACACGCCTCCTACAGGATCTCCTTAGTGACTCTGACCGAAAAACTATAAATATTGTTCTTGTTATCTCTTTGATTACTTGTTTTTATCAGATGTTTTCCTCTCTTGTGTGACATCCTCGTTTAACAGTGTTTAGTAGATAATAGGAGCCAACTTGGATTTTCTTACATGTCCTTATCTTCTTCTTCTTCTTCTTCTTCTTCTTCTTCTTCTTCTTCTTCTTCTTCTTCTTCTTCTTCTTCTTCTTCTTCTTCTTCTTCTTCTTCTTCTTCTTCTTCTTCTTCACTTCACGGCATGAGCATAGTGCCCGTTACGTCTCACAATAATTGCTCCTTCCATCTCTTTTTAGGTCTACCAACATCTCTGTTTCCTTGTAGCTTATGTTGGAATGCAATCTTAGGCAGTCTTGTATATGCTGCATCCATTCCTTTTGATATTTTTCAATTTTGCTACTTATCGAGTCTACGTTGAGTTCCTTGCTTATGTCTTCATTCCTTATTCTATCCAACCCTGTGCATCCCTTTGTTTTCCTTAAAAAGTTCATCTCTGCACTTTGAATTTGGCTTTTAATTTTCTTCGTGAGTACCCATACCTCACTTCCATAAAGTAGTGCAGGGACTGCCATTCTTTTGTACAACTTTAATCTTGTATCTCTTTTTGTTTTAATTCTCAACGTTCCATGCACTGTTCCAAAAATCATTTGGAATGTTGCAAGCATTTTGCTCACATCTCTGTCTGTTTTCATTATGTTTTTTTTTAATATTAAATTTAACAATATCTAGTGAAGGGTCCTAAAAAAGGTAAGAAGGGAAGTAAAAGAGATAGAGGAGTTCCGCATAAGCACCTCCGTTAATTTCGGAAAATGCTAAACTGCGCGCAAGGAAGGGCGCAATAATCGTGGTTTTTATCTTCCTATGGCCATGACACTAGGCCCTGACCATAGCATAGAGGCTCAAGGTGAGGATTGTAAGGAGCAAAAGGAGTGAAAAGGAGGTTAAGCGTTTATTTTAACATAAGGGTAAATGTGACTGTGCACCAGTGGTGCTTGGGTGGGTATTTTGTAGTATTTAGGCCTATTGGCGTTTTGATCGCTGTGTAGTTGTTTGGTTGGAGTTCTGCTGATTTGGAAGTGTCGAGGGATTTCGAGGTAAGTTGCTCTGGAGCAGCTCAATGCGGTCGGTAATTTCCGTGAAGTATTGGTTAAGTGTGCCCGGGTCGCAGCCGTGGTCTACATTGGCTATTGCAGTCATGAGTTCCATGCTCTTCTGGTTGAGTGCTTGTAGTATATTGGCTGTGAACTTCTGGTCGGCGTTGGTGGTCGATGTTGTAGTTTCGATGCGTTGAAGCATTGTCTGCTGGGATGATGCAGTTGAGGCTAGCTGGTTGCTGAGTTCTTGGAGTTTTGTAAGTTGCTTTGTGATGGTGTGAACGGCTTGGAGAGATGCCAGGCTGTCAGTCATGAGCTTCTCGGTGGCGGAGAGTTGGCCTTTGACTTCAGTCAGCGCGGCGTGGGCGACGTCATGTCTAGCGTTGATGGCGGCGAGTGAGTCCTCCAAGTTCCCCAGGCGAAGACTGATGTTCAGGACCTCAGAGTGGAGGTCCTGTACGTCGGCTCTAATAGTCCCTTGGATGGCTGAGGCGGGTCCGCTTGCCAGTTGCTCCTCGATGGAATGAAGCCGGCAGCTAACCTTTTGAACTTCATCCTTGAGGCCGTCCAGCGCTTGGCTCCAGTCGGCAGGACCGTTAGGGTGAGCCGTGGGAGGTGAGGTGCGGCTGGCATCCTGGCGTGGGCGAGCGGGGCACTGCGCCTGTCCTGTAAAGTGTCCGTAGCCATTGCAGGTGGCGCAGTACCGGCGTCGGTGGCGAATATCGTGCTGCTGGCATTCCCCGGTGAGTGTTGCGGCACCACAGTAGTGGCACCGTGGGGTTGCAGTGCAAGTGGCGGCTACGTGTCCGTACCTGCAGCATCGACGACAAGGTGCTAGACGCGCGGAGCGGCTTGCCTCAACTTTGAGACACTGCCCTAATAAGGGCAGGCCCATCCTCAAGGCCGCGCTCATGTCGGCTTCGTCTTCTAGCTGCAGGCGGACCAGGGACGTGGTGCGGCCTCGTATACTGATGCGGCTGGCCCGTAGGGCTGAGGGCCACTGCTGTTGGGCGGCGGCGAGAATGAACCTGCACGGCAGGTCGCGAGGCCCATCCGTGACGACTACGGCCGCGGTCCCCAGCGGCCGAGCGGGCTCGGCGGGAGGCGCTGTCGTGGACCTCGGAGCTGAGGCAGCGGCGGCGGCAGCGTAGGTTGCTGCTGAGGGGAGCTCCGTTTGGGTGGCGCACGAGCTGCTGAGTAGGTGTGGTGGTGTCAGCATGCGATGAGCGGCTGCGTCTGGTGATGCGTGTGCCGTCCTTAGGGAGGGCTGGCCCAGAATCGGTCTGTGTGCCTGGCGGGCGACTCGCTCTCGTCCGCCGATACTGGCAGCGAGGTTGGTGTGGGCGCCCGAGAACCTGCCGGAGAGGGCTGCGTCGCCGGTTCCCCTGAGGTGAGGTGTGATGAGTCGAGCCTACTCCATGTGAGAGCACCGAGACGTGTAATTAAGATTACATCCTAAATAGCTTAATTCTTTTAGTTGTTCTAGTGGTTTGTTGTCTAAAATTATTTTTGATCTTATATGTTGTTTTCCCCAAAAGACCATTATCTTAGATTTTTCCGTCGATATTTTAAGATCATACTGTTGGCATATTTGGTTCAAGCGGTGTAGTGCATATTGTAACTTATCCTCCGTTTCTTGTATTAAAACCACTTCATCTGCATATAGTAAAATATTTAAAACTTTTATTATATTAGTTAATTGATGGAAATTAATCATTTCTCCACACTAGCCGTATATAGGCTAAGATATTTGCTGGATAGAGTCAACATGAAGCCTGGGACTTAAGTACTTACAATAGTAAGTCGCCACAAACGGTGTTATCTCGGATGCGAGAGCCCGTAGTGGTCTACCGGGGAAATATACGAGTCAACTGGAGAATTTAGTGTCAGGACGGTGCGTTGGCCATGGTAGCTCAAAGATCAAGAGCGACTGGACGGAAACCAGGAGATCCGTGGTTCAAAGCCCGGTCATGGCATTGAATTTTTCATGTTGACTCTATCCATTTAAAACTTTGTTTTTATTTATTTTTATTTCTGATTTAATAATAATTTTCCAATTTTGGATGATATCATTTACAGATATATTAAAAAGAGTAGGTGATACACTGCTCCCTTGTCTTACGCCTCTATTAATTAAAATTGGTTCGGTTTTATGAACTCCTGTGTTTATTATTATTTTGGAGTTACTATACATATTTTTGATTACTTAATTGTTGTGGATATCCACTATTTTTCATAATTTTCCATAGCTTTTTCCTATTAAGTGTCAAATGCCTTCTTGAAGTCAAGGAATGCCAGATGTGTTTGTAAATTATACTCTTGTCTTTTCTCAATTATTTGCTGCAACAATTATATTATCTGCTGTCGATCGTCCTGTCCTAAAGCCGCTTTGTTCTTCCTCTATTTATACCTCGGCTATTCTTTTCAATCTTTTATATCTAATCCTTGCATACACTTCATAGGCTGTGTTGAGAAGACTTATACCTCGGTAATTTTGACATTCTCTCCTGTCTCCTTTTTTAAATATGGATATAACTTCTTCATTATTCCACATGTCTGGAATTTTACACCCCTTCCAACATTCATTTATTAAGTGCAATTAATCTTAAATGCAGTATTATACCCCCATATTTTAGCAGTTCCATATTTATTCCGTCTGATCCAGTTGCTTCTCTATTTTTACATTCCTTATATAGTTCATGTCCTTATATAGTTCATAAAGATTAAATTAGTTAAGAAGGATCTGTAAAGCATGTAATGCTGATCGATCATTAAATAAAATAGAAAAAGAATGTAGGCATACACGCGTTATTCTCTTTTTTTTCTCGTGAACTTGATATGCAATTGTTTTACATTGACAAGCGATCCAAAGTACAGGCACAAGTGCTGAGCAGTTCATCTTGACGTTTCCACGCTGACTTACTGACATATGGACCAGCATTGTTGCTCAATGCGTTTCAACCAGGAGATCTGATGCATCATTTATGTCTACCGATAGCAACCTCCTTATCTCCTGACTCAACTACGTACTTTCCATACACTTTAGGTTATTTGGATGTTGTTTTCACTTGTGCTTTCCTTATTTTATTCTGAAAATGTCCCCAATATCATGCACAACTTCTGTCCGTTACCTCAGAACCTTCATCACATCCCAGGGTATAAATAGTGCGTTTCAAAGGCCTTCAGGGGTGGGTTAGCTCATGCAACACTCTTCTGAAGCACCACAGGCGACTGCAGCGTCACTACTACACCGAAAACATCAGTTACAGTCCGCAAAACCCCCTCATGACAGCGCCACACTTGCATATCTCCGACATCTTCGACCAGATTTAAATTAAACGAAATGGAAAGAGGTTAATCCGCGTTAGGTACACTAACAAACCTTAGGAATACCACAAAAAGACCTTTTGGTGAGTTGTCGAGGTGAGATTAACATTTGAGTTGTGCTGGGAGAGTGGACAGGTGTATGAGGTCCCCTTTATGACGCGAGCATGAGAAACGTTTCTGGTGCAAACCGCCGCTGTCACCTCGCGAGTGTGACAGATTGATTTGTTTAAAGTTGGATGAGGTGCTCTCCTGTTGACCAGGATATGCACTCCTAGGCCAATTTACCCTCCGTCATACAACATTCAAAGCAACACCGCCGGCCCAGCACAAAGATAACGCAATTTACTTTTATACCCCGAATCTCGTCGAAAACGTGCGGTGCATGTATACCTTGATTATTTAGAACAAAAACAACTGAAAGCGTAAGCGGAACTGGTCAGAAAACAGTCTCTTGTTCTCCCTACATTGTTGTACCAATCATTGTTAGAAATATTCTGTCTACTTCAAGATAAACATTCTCTTACCTACTGACCCTGCGAACTTCGTACCGCCGACACAACTTGTCTGAACTTATCTAAATAAATAAATCAAGTACGGAATAGTTAACCAATTGTTCCGCAATTGGTGGTGAAGATTAATTAAGATAAACTTAAGAGTTAATTAACTTAACAGTTACAATTAACTTCTCAATTTAAAGCTTTCTGATCAAGAATATCGTTTAACGTTTTTGTGGTGCATATATATATATATATATATTAATATATATATATATATATATATATATATATATATATATATATATATATGTAATGGTTTTCCTACGCATGAACACGCAATGTATAATTATCCATGATAGAAACAAGGAAACTCCAAGTTAACTCCGCAAACTTCCAGTGACTGCCTTTGTGCTCTATTTATGCTCATCGCAAAGGACAAACGCACAGCAAACTAAATTTGTCACCAGTCTTCGAAAGGTATATCAACATGCTACATAAAAAAATCAGTCTTGAAACAAACGATAAACTTTATTTCATTTTTTTCACATTTAGACAAACAAAGAAAACGGTCATTAAAACAGCAAACAGTAGTTTAAAACATTTGACTGTCACTTAAAGTCTACTGTATTCCCTTGTAACTACAATAAGATAATGTTTATCTTGAAGTAGAAGTGTTTGTACAAGAGTAGAGAAAGTCATGTATATAAAACATTTGACTATCACTTAAGGTCTACTGTATTCCCTTGTAACTACAATAAGATAATGTTTATCTTGAAGTAGAAGTGTTTGTACAAGAGTAGAGAAAGTCATGTATATAAAACATTTGACTATCACTTAAAGTCTACTGTATTTCCTTGTAACTACAATAAGATAATGTTTATCTTGAAGTAGATAGAGCAATAAGTGTTTGTACAAGAGTAGAGAAAGTCATGTATATAAAACATTTGACTGTCACTTAAAGTCTACTGTATTCCCTTGTAACTACAATAAGATAATGTTTATCTTGAAGTAGATAGAGCAATAAGTGTTTGTACAAGAGTAGAGAAAGTCATGTATATAAAACATTTGACTATCACTTAAGGTCTACTGTATTCCCTTGTAACTACAATAAGATAATGTTTATCTTGAAGTAGATAGAGCAATAAGTGTTTGTACAAGAGTAGAGAAAGTCATGCATATAAAACATTTGACTATCACTTAAGGTCTACTGTATTCCCTTGTAACTACAATAAGATAATGTTTATCTTGAAGTAGTTAGAGCAATAAGTGTTTGTACAAGAGTAGAGAAAGTCATGTATATAAAACATTTGACTATCACTTAAAGTCTACTGTATTCCCTTGTAACTACAATAAGATAATGTTTATCTTGAAGCAGATAGAGCAATAAGTGTTTGTACAAGAGTAGAGAAAGTCATGTATATAAAACATTTGACTATCACTTAAGGTCTACTGTATTCCCTTGTAACTACAATAAGATAATGTTTATCTTGAAGTAGATAGAGCAATAAGTGTTTGTACAAGAGTAGAGAAAGTCATGTATATAAAAAATTTGACTATCACTTAAAGTCTACTGTATCCCCTTGTAACTACAATAAGATAATGTTTATCTTGAAGTAGATAGAGCAATAAGTGTTTGTATAAGAGTAGAGAAAGTCATGTATATAAAATATTTGACTATCACTTAAGGTCTACTGTATTCCCTTGTAACTACAATAAGATAATGTTTATCTTGAAGTAGATAGAGCAATAAGTGTTTGTACAAGAGTAGAGAAAGTCATGTATATAAAACATTTGACTATCACTTAAAGTCTAGTGTATTCCCTTGTAGCTACAATAAGATAATGTTTATCTTGAAGTAGATAGACCAACAAGTGTTAGTACAAGTGTAGGGAAAGTCATGTGAGTGTAAAGTATCTGATTTTTCATTACACATATTTTTGTTGAAATGAGCTCTCATTTTCCATTTCCTGTGCAATGTGTTGGCTGTATCTGGTACCGGAGATGAAAATTGAACAAGAGCAGGGTAGGGGGGGTTAGCTGGGAATTAGTTGGCCCTGAAGGGCTTGCTTATTAGTGGGCAAGTTCCTGGTCCGGAAATTAATTTACTGACTGCATAATGTCCAACTTGGAGTTTACTGTAGATCATCTTCTGTTTGTGTTGCCAGGGTTACCGTCGTCTTATCGCCCAATCATTAGTCTTATACGACACTCGCTTCCCATTCTTCTGTACTGCGACTTCCACACAGCCTCTACCTGAAACAGAAGTCAATCGGCACTCTCCAATCACATGGTGTTTTGTACCAACTCTTCTGCAACAACACCTTCTTTAAAGAAAGTTATTCTCTGTAATTGGAACTGGGTAAATTGAATCAATATTTTGGAAGTCGTTTACCAAGGCGCTGTTTGTCACGTAAATATAAAAGCTTTTACCGTATATTCAAGCCTGGATATTCTAGATTAGGTCAAATGTTATGTTTCTCGATGAAGAATTTTCCGTTTTGTTTGAGAATCACCCACTGTGTTTGAAAATCAAATATTCAATTTCTGGCTTTCTTACAAAAAGTGACTTTCCTGCTTATTTTCCCTGGACCATTCATATCTTTATGTATCTCACACACATTTTCCACACGTGAATTTCTTCTTTCCCACAGCGCCAGTCTACACAGATTTCGTGGCACCATTTTTCACATTTCTGGACTCATTTTGCCCATTTCATTCATCATACGATATGACTTAACGTTGGAGAACGTAAATAAAAAATATAGCTTTGAATCCAGGTTAATTTAATCCGCTACGTCCGCTGTTGTAGTGGTATTTATTTTTGCCCGATGGCAGCACTGATTAAGTAACTATCATAACAACAAGTTGGGCTATGGAAGTAGGAATGTCTGTATTTTCTTATTGTACAAGTTTCTGGAGCAATTTTAATACTCATTCGCTATAAATATATCTCAAACTAACTAAAAAATTAACAATCTGTCAGAAATGATGCCATGACATACATCGTTTCCGTAAAAGAAGCTCAGTTTGTCACTTAGACTGAAAATACACAATCGTATTACACAGTCAACTGTCTCAGGTAGTTAACTTCTTCGTACTAACAAAAGAATACACAATCGTCACCTAGGGAACAGATGTTGAACAACTAATTCTAGTCATCCGGCAAGTCGAACGCCTTTACTTCTTTCAGCGACTTATGAACTGAAATTGAGAGATATTTTATAGCCCCGTGTCCATGACCATGACCATGACGTGCTGGCTGGCTGTATATAGCCAGAAGGTTTATGCTGCGTGCCCACACGTTTTGGGTTTTACCGCAGGTAGGGTATTTGAACGGGTTTTTGTAGGATGGATATGGTGTAGGTTTTGAGATTTGAAGAATTTTGGAGGTTACAATTTGTACCTTCGGGATGAAAGGACAGGATGCAATTCCCTGCAGCCTGGTGTTTTTAATTTAGTTTTGGGTCGGGGAGAATTTTTTTGCCAAACAACTTAGGAGATTATGTGGAGCTCAGCTTTAGCTGCTGTTAGGATTAGCTCCTGTGTTATCTTGGATGCCCGCATGCCATGCGGGGGACCCGATGTTGTCTAGAACGGCGTCTAGTGGGGTCATAATCTCCCAGCGCTTCTGTGAGTTGGTATAAGTTGCGTAGAATTTTGATGCCCGGCGCCTAACTTCGTCCTCCACATATGGAAGTCCCGAGGCTTCGTGAAGCAACCTGGTAGGAAAATAGCGACCCACAGAATAGCTAGACCGTAGCCCTCTATTCTGTGCACGTTGAAGGCATACCAACCAGCTGTCCGCGGCCATGCCCCATATCTTGCAGGCATATAGCATTACGGGGATCACCAGCGCTCGGAAGAGGTATAACCTCAGGCCAAGCGGCATCGAGCTCGACCCCGGCATAGGATACAGGGAAGCCATAGCTTCCTGTACCCTTGCCGCTAGGTCTTTGATGTGTTAGCAATGTTACTCCAAGGTATCGGACAGAGTTAGTCCACTGTATACTTCGACCTCGGAAGCTGAAGTTGGGGCAGTCTGCGGGGGTGTGGCGCTTTGTGAAAAGTATGTCCGGATTTACGGACATCCGCCAACGCCGACACCACTGTTGTGTGAGACAGAGGTGTCTCTGTATGAGGTTGAAGGCCCCCGTGTCCAACACAAGAACCTGGACTTTTAACTGAATTCTTTTACAGATTTCTATACAAACACGCATAGACGTTCTGTTTATATACTGTAAATACATATTTTCTTGAAAATACATAACGATGACTAGCTCTATGACTTCGTTACGAATGCATTGACATACAAAATGCAAATAGGAGCGCCTCTAAATCTTGTGTATTTAATATTTATAGGGGTTCCAATTTGAACGTGTTAAAATATTGTTTGTAGTCCTTCATTTGTCTGTCATCTGCAGTAGAGAGAAGTTGCGTTCTTAATGAACGAGATAATGGTTCAAGAAGACAGAGTTACGTGACGTCAGGGGAAGTACTTGAGTAACAGTGTTTACTGTTAGGTCATGAATAGGGAGTGGATTTTTCCCTATTTGCCTGTTTTATTTGTTTGTTCAGAAGCGTAGACTTTTAAGTTATAAGCACGATTCCTAATTTCTTAGTTTTATAGTGTCTATAAACGACTATTGCATACATTTATGCCTATTCTGCTTATTAGAGCCTAAAACTACCCTTTTAGCCAATTTGTTCTGCTTGTAATTTGTGACAACAGCCGTTGTATTTGTTGGTTTTAACGTGAAGTTTTCGGGGAAGAGAAATGTCTTACTGATGTACATTGGATATACAAAAAGGTGTTTATTAAGGAGGCAGATCTGTGCAAATTGTCCCGAAACTTGCAACAATCCCAAATTTAGTTTTTTGTCTTAAAATTAATATAGACATACTTCAATAATATTGTGATTTTGTGTGTTCGTAGAATTAAAAGGAGTTGGAGAAATTAAAAATCTCCTTTATTTTCGTAGAAATACTCTTATAGATTACAGCAGCATTACGTTACGTCACCATCAGTCTACCAACGTCGATGACAACAACAAACAGTGACAGCAGATTAGCTCTCGTTACAATATCACTCTCAGCTGTTCTCTCTGCTTGCACACTCTGTTTACTCACTTTGCGAGCCGTCACGTTCTAAAATACCTAATTCTGGATTGTTCTAGAATAAGCCAGAACTCGAACAATCTCTATCAGTCCAGAAATTTCCGGAAGAATAAAGAAACAAAATATTCTATCACATTCCAGAAGCGTAACTTAATCTATGACGGCAAGTCCGTTCCCTAAGTTATCTTTGCTTGCCAGCGCTTGTTTACAATAGCCGTGCAATCATTAACTGCTCCGCAAGGCTCATTGTTACCATTAAACTTTATCCGCCGACAGCTTTCTTATTTGTGCCGAAATATTTATGCTCTCTCCTCAAGGCTGGTCCTCCCGAACAGCTCCATCGTAGCAGGCCAGACGATCCAGGTGTACCACCAACATCTTCCCTCGGGGCACCTTCTCCACGTCGTTAATCCTCTTCACCACCCGGTACAGTCCTTGCCATGGCTGTTGAAGTTTGTCGATTTTTCGGTTTGCTCCCAGGTGTCCTCCTGAAGTACCGGCGTGCACTTCCTCCATGACCTCCGGGACCTTACTTCGGGGAAGTACCAATTGCTCCCTCTGCGTCTTCCTATCAGGCGATTCCCATACCCGGCACAGCTCCCGTAGGGGAAGGGATCCGTCCCCTTCAGCTGCCAAAGTGTGGGCGCTGCGGAACCTTTGCACTCGTGGTACCTCTGACGTTACTAGAGGAACCTCGGGCCGAACAGCCGAGCCCCTCCTTCGGGAGTTGTTCGGATTGGGATGGACTCGAGGGGGCAGTGTGTTCCCGAAACCCGTGGGAATCGGGTACGTCTTCGGACGGGGTTGAGGGAAGCCATTAATTCTCCCGGGTACTAGCCAGCATAGCTAGTAGAAGGAGTGCTAGATCACCAGGAGGCCCCACCGAGGTTTTTCGGAGTCTTCACCTTGAGTGTTGACGCGCGTAAGTGGCGTATCCACTTCCATCCCGTCTTGTGTCCATAGGACCAGATGGGGGGGGCTTGTTAGTCTCTAGGTCTTGCCCTATGGAAAGCACCTCGGAGGATGCCAAGCGCCCTTTGGGACAGCTCGGATACTCCCTGGTTGAAGGAGGCCCGGGTCTTGTTCCTACGGGTTCAAGGCTAATGGGGGTAGAGCTTCTGGACTCAAACCCGGAACAACACGCCCTCTCTTGTCTTTAGTGACTCCCATTGGGCCCAGTACGACTTGTAGGTGGCGCTCCTCGGTGCGATGTCCTCCCAGGTTGGTCTTGTCACTGCCTCCACTTCTCTCAAGAGTGGCCCTAAGTCGGCGCCTGCCAGCTGCTCCCTCCTCTGCCCTGCACTATCCCAGCCATCCGCAGATACTGCCGTGACTACTCGGACAGCTGCGGCACGCTCCTTCTCTTCCACTCTTGTGCATTGACCACACTCCTCTGGGCAGGGTCTTCGGGACGTGGCGTCTGTGTTACCGTGGCTCTTCCCTCTACGATGTTCAGAGGTGAAGTCGTACTCCTGCAGCCTGTAGACCCAACGTGTTGTCTGGTCTTTCAGGTTTCTAAAGCTCAACAGCCAGGTTAGGGCGGAATGGTCAGTCCTCGGGTGGAATGGCTAACCGTACAGGTATTGTGGAAGTATTCCAAGGCCTTTACTACCGCCAGTAACTCTCGCCGGGTGACGTAGTAGTTCTTCTCTGCCTTGGCTGAAGAAGCGCTGGTATCGTCTCAGCAGTTGTCGAACCCTCTCGAGCTGTTCTGCGGTCAGGTGATCGGCCGCCGTCTCCAGTAAGCCTTCCAGCCGGGGCCCCGGGTGTTGCGTTGGTACCGCTCCTGTGTCTTGTCGATTGCTGTCACGATGACCGCGGGCTCGCACGTCCCCATCTCCGTTCCGAACTGGATGTTGTGATCGGTGTCCGCTAGGTTAAGCAGCCTCACTGGCACCTCTCGGCACGGCAACAATTTTCTTCATTCGCTGTCCTTCCAGTCGCGGCGTCACCACCATCTCCTTTCTCGTGGGGACCCACGTCTTCCTTCAAGATGACCCTGCAGATTCCAAGGCGTTCTTCGGGTTGCCGGAGTACGACCTCTTCTCCATTGAGCCACAGGGCCTTTCTGCCGTCGTCGACCGTCGCCTCGTGGCTCCTGAGGGCATCCAGTCCCAGAATCACCTCCTCAGCCACCTCCGCGACGAACACCCACTGACGCACGGCACTCCGTCCCAAGATCAATTGCAGCAGAGCCTCCCTCTCCACGGGCAAGGTGTCGCCCGTTGCCGTCTCTACTTGGTATGATCGGCTTGGTTTCCTCGACGGCAAACCCTTGGCCACGTCAGGTCTGATGATGGTCACGGCTGTCCCGGTAACTACGAGTACGCGGCACGGCTTCCCTCTAACCCACCCGTCCGCGATGAGGCTGTCATCCATACGTCGGCTGACGGCGCGCAGTGTCACTCGAGGGGATGGTGGTGATGGCGCCGTCGTGCTCCTCGCCACGCCGGTCCTTACTCGTTCCTCCGGCTGCTCTTCCAGGTGTCGGTCATGTTCGCGGTCATCGTCGGGCCCAAGTTGCTTTTTACATCTTCCGTCTTCGTTGTTAATTCGGTCTTCATTTCTTCCATCTTCTTGGTGATGTTGTCGTCGTCCTGCTTCCTAACACTAATTGTGACTTTTGTGGGTTCGTAGAATTAAAATGCCGAGTTGCAGAAATTAAAAATCTCCTTTATTTTCGTAGAAATACTCTTTAAGATTACAGCAGCATTACGTTACATACACCATCAGTCTACCAAGGTCGATGACAATAACAAACAGTGACAGCAGATTAGCTCTCGTTACAATAACACAGCTGGCTGTCTCTCATTTCACAACACTGTTTTACAACTACTAACTTTGAGAGCCGTCACGTCCTTAAATACCTAATTCGTAACTCTAGATTGTTCTAGAATAAGCCAGAACCCGAACAATCTCTATCAGTCCAGGAATTTCCGGAAGAATAAAGAAACCAAATATTCTATCAGATTCTAGAAACGTAACTTAATCTATGCCGGCGAGTTCTTAACCTCAGTTATCTTTTGCTTGTCGGCGTTTGTTTACAATAGCCGCGCTATAATTAACTGCTTAGCAAGGCTCATTATTACCATGAAACCTTATCCGCCGAAGGGGCGCCGGGGTAGCGCGGTGGTTTCGTTCGCGGCTCCCGTTCTAAGGGTCCCGAGTTCGATTCCCGGCTCTGGGGTTGGCGATTTTAAGTCGGCCCTATCCACGCCTTCACCTCTGTCTAGCACACGTGAAGTATCCCCTATGCCCAACGTGGTTCGGAGTCCACGGTAAAAACTGTAGGTCCTCTCACCTCACCGCCATCTTCACTATCACCCTATTATCGGAGGTAATGGACACCGCCCTCTGGGTGCCTCCACCTGAGAAATGGGTCCGGTCATCACTTGGTGGGGTGAGGTTACCCCGAAGGCCAAGGTTGCCATGTGGGGAGTGTTAGTAACCAACCAACCACCTTATCCGCCGACTGTTTTCTTATTTGTACCGAAACTTTTATGCTTGTTGCCATGACAATATAAAGTTTTATTTTTTCTAGAACTACTACAGAAAACCTTACATGACTATTTAAATATCCCTACACCTGTATCGTAGCCGCTATTACGTAGTTTTAACATCAGATTTCTCCGATTCCATATTGTCGCGAATCTGTTTTTACGATTGGTGCCGTACGCGCAAAAAGAGTTCGCGCGGCTTCTTTACACAAAGGAACTGAGAGACAGACAGTAAGAAGATAAAGAGCTTGCATAAGCAGTTAAAGATGGCGCCAGAGATGAAAGACTCGCCGACACAGATATAGTTACATTCTAGAACATTCGTGTTTTATCTGGTGACAGGTTAGAGAACATTCTATAACAGTGTAAATTCATGAATGGGTGTATAAAAAGAAGCCACGACTAGTGATCGAGTGAGGCGTAAACAATTTCACAGGATGCAGTTTTATATTAATCTGTATGAAATTCTAAACATGTCTCTAAGGGCAACTGCATATTAAGTGTGCCCATTTACATTTGTTATGTTTTTGTTCTTTGTCTTGAAAATGATTATAATGCTTACTTCTTACTGAAAACGCTTAGAAAAATAAAAATTGTTAAATAGATATGATTACCTTTTCCCTTCGTTGATATGGCGAAGACAAATATTTCACATAGGTACAGGTCATTAATATATTAAAATGGTGCAGAAACTTATACCCCAAGTATTAATTTTTAAAATTACAATATGTGAGACATTTGAAAATCGCGTGTAATTTAGATATAAACCGTTAATTCCTCAGAAGATATTGTAACTAGAAACCTGAAGCTTGGTATTATATATTACTATATATTAATATAATATATCACTGCTAATTCCTCAGATATTATTGTAATTGCGACAGCTGTACAATAAAGAATGATCATAATTTTTTACGCCCATAATTTTTCGCACTAAAATTCAATCTTATTATATTCTGTTAGCTTAATGTGAAACAAACACGCCGTAGTAGTTTCATTGTTGGTACTCCTGGTTCCCGCCTGTGAGAACCAGGCTAGTGCAGACATGTTCAGTATCGCCTACCGCTGCAATGGAGGTAACATGCAGTTTAAGTTGATGTTAGAGGAAGATCTGGAGTTTCTTTCAAACGTAATCACTGCTGATGAAACTTGGCTACATCATTTTGATCCTGAGAGCAAAAAGCAAAGCTCAATGTGGAAATCTCCTTCATCACCAAACCAAAAAAAGCAAAAGTGGTTGCTTCTGCTGGGAAAGTTATGGTTATCTCATTCTTTGATATTCATGGAATGGTTTATCAGCATGTTGTACCTGCACACACATCAGTAACTGGACAATACTACAGGGATGTTCTGAAAACATTGCAAGTCCATATCAGGCGCAGAAGACCACATATACGTGAAGCAGGCTGGATGCTGCAACACGATAATGCGCGGCCTCATATTGCCAATGTTGTTGCTGAATATCTTGCAAAAATCAACGTAAAGTGCATCCCTCACGCTCCCTATAGTCCGGATTTAGCCCCATGTGACTTTTTTTCTATTCCCTAACTTAAAGAAACGACTTCGTAAAACCCACATTAGACACATCCATGGTACCATCACCACATGCCTCACTCAACTGTCTTAGTGTGTTGTCACACGATGTTCTGTCTTCATTGAACTGTCACACCCAGGAACGTACATTAGACACATCCATGGTACCATCACCACATGCCTCACTTAAATGTCTTGGTTTGTTGTCACACAATGTTCTGTCTTCATTGAACTGTCGCACCCAGGAACGCACATTAGGCACATCCATGGTACCATCACCACATGCCTCACTCAACTGTCTTGGTTTGTTGTCACACGATGTTCTGCCTTCATTGAACTGTCGCACCCAGGAACGTACATTAGACACCTCCATGGAACCATCACCACATGCCTCACTCAACTGTCTTGGTTTGTTGTCACACGATGTTCTGTCTTCATTGAACTGTCGCACCCAGGAACGTACATTAGACACCTCCATGGAACCATCACCACATGCCTCACTCAACTGTCTTGGTTTGTTGTCACACGATGTTCTGTCTTCATTGAACTGTCGCACCCAGGAACGTACATTAGACACATCCATGGTACCATCACCACATACCTCACTCAACTGTCTTGGTTTGTTGTCACACGATGTTCTGCCTTCATTGAACTGTCGCACCCAGGAACGTACATTAGACACACCCATGGTACCATCACCACATATCTCACTCAACTGGCGATGACTTTCAATAGGTGTCACAACACGAAAATGGACAAAACGAATGATTACACGCAGTTCTTGTAATGAAAACGTCATTTTAAGTATCAAAAAACAGTCTTAATTCTAATCGCTGCCACTAGAGTTCTGTGCATTTTACAGTGCTGTCATCTCTGTCACGCATTCACAAAGAGTCCAGGTGTATTTTAAAACAAAACATATCTTCCTATTTTGTCGCAGTCATGAAAAAAAGCGGAGGTGATATAACTTTAACGCACCTCGTATGACATTCAGCGAAGATCTACCCTAAATAACTTGTTTGGAATTTAATCTTTATGTTTTTGCTATACAGGTCCCCACATGTTACCGAAAGCAACGACAGTTTGTAAAACTAAACGAAAGTGGATAGAAAACACGTGAGTGCAGTTTCTAAGAGTTGGTAGTAAAGCTCTTGTCAACAGAGAACATATAACCTGTAGAAGTGTTTTGTTCTTCAGTCCCAATGGGCAGAGACGGTAATATAAGCACACATTCAATTTTTATCCTACGGAGACTGTCATTTTTTTCGTAACAAATAATCCTTTTCATCTTTTGGGCTGTAAAGCTCACGTTTAAGTGCATTAACATCCTTTTCGCTGTCCATTTACCACCTTTCAATCGCGTGCATTAACCACACACATTTTTAACAAAAAATGAAATTGGAAATACATTAGTGTTGATATCTGGAGACAGGTGTTCGTGATAAGAGATCGATACGGGGCGCAAAAAGTTACGTTACATATTCAGAACACGTTCATAACGTCCCATCGGTGCAGCCAGAAAACAGTTGAGGGCACAACGACTGCCTTGTTGCTAGTAGAACGTTGAGTCTGTACAGAGCACTCTGTTGTAGAGAAACATCCAAAAATATCTCTAACAATTAATACGTCTATGACTCACGTCTTCGACAGATTAAACTAAAATCAACATACCTACGTCTAGTAAGTATAGGGTAGAGAGGCAACACCTGAAAGTGTACTCCCAAGACTTTCTCTACCCTCGAACAAACACTTATTGCTCTATCTACTTCAAGGTCAACATTATCTTATTGTAGTTACAAGGGAATACAGTAGACTTTAAGTGATAGTCAAATGTTTTATATACATGACTTTCTCTACTCTTGTACAAACACTTATTGCTCTATCTACTTCAAGATAAACATTATCTTATTGTAGTTACAAGGCAATACAGTAGACTTTAAGTGATAGTCAAATGTTTTATATACATGACTTTCTCTACTCTTGTACAAACACTTATTGCTCTATCTACTTCAAGATAAACATTATCTTATTATAGTTACAAGGGAATACAGCAGACTTTAAGTGATAGTCAAATGTTTTATATACATGACTTTCTCTACTCTTGTACAAACACTTATTGCTCTATCTACTTCAAGATAAACATTATCTTATTGTAGTTACAAGGGAATACAGTAGACTTTAAGTGATAGTCAAATGTTTTATATACATGACATTTTCTACTCTTGTACAAACACTTATTGCTCTATCTACTTCAAGATAAACATTATCTTATGGTAGTTACAAGGGAATACAGTAGACTTTAAGTGATAGTCAAATGTTTCATATACATGACTTTCTCTACTCTTGTACAAACACTTATTGCTCTATCTACTTCAAGATAAACATTATCTTATTGTAGTTACAAGGGAATACAGTAGACTTTAAGTGATATTTGATCTTGAAGTAGATAGAGAAATAAGTGTTTGTTCAAGAGTAGAGGACGTGTCTGTTTGGAGTTAATAAAGTTCCATGAATTATTCAGGCTTTTGGATACCTCAACAGCAGTTGTTGAGTTACTTCCATGATGAATGGAGTGAAGGACGCTGTCAGGCCGCTCTTGATCTTGTCCAAGGTGGTTGGACTGGCGCCATATCCCGTCTCAGATCGCGACAGAACAAGCCGCGTCTCCTGCGTTTGGAGCTGCGTCACATTGCCTTTGTACCTCGTAGGTTTCTGCTGCGTCGCGACCTGGAACGTCCTTGCCGACTTCCGGAGGTTCTCCCACTACATAAACCTAACAGACTTTCTGTCTGTCTTTCTCCGATATTCCGCTGCCTTCGTCTCAGTTGCAGGAGCACTGTTCAACAAGCGACGGATGGAGGTCGTGTTCAACAAGTTGTCGCAGATAGACTGTGCCCTGTTCGACGAGGAAGTGGGGAGGGTGTATCAGAAGACGAGGAGGGTATTGGTGGTTAACCTTGTACTGATTTGTCCTCTTCTTTTTGGTTTTTATTGCTTCAACATCTATGTCTGGGCGCATAGTTTAGGTTATATCGTCTATGTGTCCAAGTGCTTCACCAGTTTCTGCAACACGGTGATGATAAGTCAATATATCACCATAATACTGCTCTTGAAGTATCGCTTTCGTGAACTGAACAGACTGGTGTCTTCAATATTTGACAAAGATGGGAGTCGCTTTACTTCATCGCATCTCCAGCAGAGAAAAATGACATTTGTACAAGTTGTTCCTTATGGTGAGCTGAGGAGACCTGCTGGGGAGTTGGTTTATGTCTACAGAAGGATACACAGCGAACTTTGTGACGTTTGTGAAGAGGCTAACGAAATTTTCGGTATTCCAATCTTACTGGACGTCGCCTATCACTTCGTTTCTTTACTGACTAGTGTATATTACATTTTGTACAACCTTGTTCAGAACAGGGACCAGGGCCACGTGCTAGGGATAATCTCGAGCGTGTGCTGGATCATACAGTCGGTGGTGAAGCTGTTGGTGATAGCGTCATCGTGTGAGGGTGTCTGTGCCGAGGTAGCGAGCTCCAGAGCCATTGTCCGTCGACTGTTACTACGTCCCGAATGTATGTCGCAGCAGCTAGACAAGTTCTCCAATCAGCTACTAGTTACTCATGTACAATTCACAGCCCATGGCTTCTTCAGAATTGACTTAGCTCTGCTGCGGTCCATAGTGGCTGCCGGCGCCACGTATCTCATTATTCTGATGCAGCTGTAATCGACCGACGTATCGGTGATGCATTATTCATCGCTAATCCTGCCGGCGATATACACAATTTATATCACGAGAACATCATCAGCATTTGCGGGACAAAGCTCTTCTGGAAAAAACTCATCTCGTGCAACAAGTGCTGAAAATAGTTGAACACTTTATGGACACAAGCAGGTTATGAAGTTGTCACTTTTACAAAGAATATGTGAACAGATGTATTTGTATGTAACTCGACAGAGGTCGCGTTGAACGTATTTTGTTCGTGCATTGTTTAAAACAAGAATAACTGCAAACTTAGCTGATTTCAAAACCCTCAATAATATAAAAATTGCATGCAGTTCAGCGTTGTCAGTATTTCACCAACATAGCAACCAGACCTTTTTCCTAGCAACGGAAATACTACTGTACTGCAGTTCAACTGTCACTTCGTTGTTCTTTTGTCACCTGAACGTTTTTTGATATATCGGCAAAGACAACAATGGAAACATCGGTGAAATGATGCTCCAATGAGCACCGGCTTTGAAATTCTACTCCCTCTGCAAATCCAGGACTTTAAAAACCGACGAACGACTTCCTGTTTGAAAAAATAGGCTTTCTGAAAATTAAAATGATAAACAAGAAATATTTTGGAAATGGTTAATTAGAGAAAAATGTTTGTACAGCAAAATTTGAGTGTTTTAGCAAGATCCACATTTTTCTTAGCTAATATTTTATCTCTCTTACAGTTGCTCAAACTGAAAACTTCTTAGGGCAGTCCCAGAAAATTAGAGTTATAAATTTCGTTAGTGGTGAAAATACCTTTTTTAATCATAACGGCCCGCCTCGGTAGCGTAGATGGTAGCGCGTCTGCCTCACGTTCAAGAGGTCCCGAGTTCGAATCTCGGTCAGGGCCAGTTACCTGGATAAGGTTTTTCCTTGGTTTTCCCTTATCCTGAAAGACGAATGTCGAGTAACTCTAACCACTATGTACCCTGTACCCATTTGTACATCATTTCATTCATCGTCCGATATGACTTAACGTTGGAGGTTTTCCCTTATCCTGAAAGACGAATGTCGAGTAACTCTAACCACTATGTACCCTGTACTCATTTGAACATCATTTCATTCATCGTCCGGTATGACTTAACGTTGGAGGTTTTCTCTTATCTTGAAAGATGAATGTCTGGTAACTCTAAGCTCTATGTATCCTGTACTCATTTGGACATCATTTCATTCATCGTCCGATATGACTTAACGTTGGAGGTTTTCTCTTATCCTGAAAGATGAATGTCTGGTAACTCTAAGCTCTATGTACCCTGTACCCATTTGAACATCATTTCATTCATCGTCCGATATGACTTAACGTTGCCGGTTTTCTCTTATCCTGAAAGATGAATGTCTGGTAACTCTAAGCTCTATGTACCCTGTACTCATTTGAACATCATTTCATACATCGTCCGATATGACTTAACGTTGGAGGTTTTCTCTTATCCTGAAAGATGAATGTCTGGTAACTCTAAGCTCTATGTACCCTGTACTCGTTTGAACATCGTTTCATTCATCGTCCGATATGACTTAACGTTGGAGGTTTTCTCTTATCCTGAAAGATGAATGTCTGGTAACTCTAAGCTCTATGTACCCTGTACTCATTTGAACATCATTTCATTCATCGTCCGATATGACTTAACGTTGGCGGTTTTCTCTTATCCTGAAAGATGAATGTCTGGTAACTCTAAGCTCTATATACCCTGTACTCATTTGAACATCATTTCATTCATCGTCCGATATGACTTAACGTTGGAGGTTTTCTCTTATCCTGAAAGATGAATGTCTGGTAACTCTAAGCTCTATGTACCCTGTACTCATTTGAACATCATTTCATTCATCGTCCGATATGACTTAACGTTGGAGGTTTTCTCTTATCCTGAAAGATGAATGTCTGGTAACTCTAAGCTCTATGTACCCTGTACTCGTTTGAACATCGTTTCATTCATCGTCCGATATGACTTAACGTTGGAGGTTTTCTCTTATCCTGAAAGATGAATGTCTGGTAACTCTAAGCTCTATGTATCCTGTACTCATTTGAACATCATTTCATTCATCGTCCGATATGACTTAACGTTGGAGGTTTTCTCTTATCCTGAAAGATGAATGTCTGGTAACTCTAAGCTCTATGTACCCTGTACTCCTTTGAACATCATTTTATTCATCGTCTGATATGACTTATCGTTGGAAGTGTTCTCTTGTCCTGAAAGACGAATGTCTGGTAACTCTAAGCTCTATGTACCCTGTACTCATTTGAACATCATTTCATTCATCGTCCGATATGACTTAACGTTGGAGGTTTTCTCTTATCCTGAAAGATGAATGTCTGGTAACTCTAAGCTCTATGTACCCTGTACTCATTTGAACATCATTTCATTCATCGTCCGATATGACTTAACGTTGGAGGTTTTCTCTTATCCTGAAAGATGAATGTCTGGTAACTCTAAGCTCTATGTACCCTGTACTTATTTGAACATCATTTCATTCATCGTCCGATATGACTTAACGTTGGAGGTTTTCTCTTATCCTGAAAGATGAATGTCTGGTAACTCTAAGCTCTATGTATCCTGTACTCATTTGAACATCATTTCATTCATCGTCCGATATGACTTAACGTTGGAGGTTTTCTCTTATCCTGAAAGATGAATGTCTGGTAACTCTAAGCTCTATGTACCCTGTACTCATTTGAACATCATTTTATTCATCGTCTGATATGACTTAACGTTGGAAGTGTTCTCTTGTCCTGAAAGACGAATGTCGGGTAACTCTAAGCTCCATGTACCCTGCACTCATTTGAGCATCATTTCATTTATCGTCCGATATGACTAAACGTTGGGGGACGTAAATAAAAAAAAATAATCATGACTGCGTAAATGCTTTTTCATTTTACAAAAAGCAAGACTTTACAAATCTTTGATTGTCGATCTGGGTGTGTCGGGTCCACGTCGTGGCTGTGTGTTTAGACCGCTTCACTCTCACTATGACGTCCGCAAAGTAGACTTGTAATGAACAACATGGCGCTGGGGCGGGTTTTATCCGGGGTTTCCTATTTCCCCCGCCATTTCATTCCACCGGTACTCCATCTTCATCTCATGTATAATAAGGTTACCGCCTACGGTGCCGTGTGTAGTACAGCTGGGAGTTAAAGCCTACATATTTCATTTTTGGGGGTGTGTCAGTTGGTTATAGATCCCGAGGTCACGAACTCAACTCCTTCCTGGCCTTCTATTCCTAAAATGGTGTTGTTTTCAAATGCTAGTCTTTGGCGATGAAGCCATTAGCTCTCTTGCTCTCCAATATTTCTGTGTAGTGAGTCCAGCAGGTAGGACTTCACGGGTTAGAAGATGTTCTTCAGTCATTTCCTCTTCTTTGTTGTCAAATGCTAGACTTTGGCAATGAAGCCATTAGCTCTCTTACTCTTCAATATTTCTGTGTAGTGAGTCCAGCAGGTAGGACTTCACGGGTTAGAAGATGTTCTTCAGTCATTTCCTCTTCTTTGTTGTCAAATGCTAGTCTTTGGCGATGAAGCCATTAGCTCTCTTGCTCTCCAATATTTCTGTGTAGTGAGTCCAGCAGGTAGGACTTCACGGGTTAGAAGATGTTCTTCAGTCATTTCCTCTTCTTTGTTGTCAAATGCTAGACTTTGGCAATGAAGCCATTAGCTCTCTTACTCTTCAATATTTCTGTGTAGTGGATCCGGCAGGTAGGACTTCACAGGTTAGAAGATGTTCTTCAGTCATTTCCTCTTCTTTGTTGTCAAATGCTAGGCTTTGTCAATAAAGCCATTAGCTCTCTTACTCTCTAATATTTCTGTGCAGTGAGTCCGGCAGGTAGGACTTCACAGGTTGGAAGATGTTCTTCAGTAATTTCCTCTTCTTTGTTGTCAAATGCTAGGCTTTGGCAATGAAGCCATTAGCTCTCTTACTCTCTAATATTTCTGTGTAGTGAGTCCGGCAGGTAGGACTTAACAGGTTGGAAGATGTTCTTCAGTAATTTCCTCTTCTTTGTTGTCAAATGCTAGACTTTGGCAATGAAGCCATTAGCTCTCTTGCTCTCCAATATTTCTGTGTAGTGGATCCGGCAGGTAGGACTTCACAGGTTAGAAGATGTTCTTCAGTCATTTCCTCTTCTTTGTTGTCAAATGCTAGGCTTTGACAATGAAGCCATTAGCTCTCTTGATCTCCAATATTTCTGTGTAGTGGGTCCGGCAGGTAGGACTTCACAGGTTAGAAGATGTTTTTCAGTCATTTCCTCTTCTTTGTTGTCAAATGCTAGGCTTTGGCAATGAAGCCATTAGCTCTCTTGCTCTCCAATATTTCTGTGTAGTGGGTCCGGCAGGTAGGACTTCACAGGTTAGAAGATGTTCATCAGTCATTTCCTCTTCTTTGTTGTCAAATGCTAGGCTTTGGCAATGAAGCCATTAGCTCTCTTGCTCTCTAATATTCCTGTGTAGTGGATCCGGCAGGTAGGGCTTTACAGGTTAGAAGATGTTCTTCAGTCATTTCCTCTTCTTTGTTGTCAAATGCTAGGCTTTGACAATGAAGCCATTAGCTCTCTTACTCTCCAATACTTCTGTGTAGTGGGAGCGGCAGGTAGGACTTCACAGGTTAGAAGATGTTCTTCAGTCATTTCCTCTTCTTTGTTGTCAAATGCTAGGCTTTGACAATGAAGCCATTCGCTCTCTTGCTCTCCAATATTTCTGTGTAGTGGATCCGGCCGGTAGGGCTTCACAGGTTAGAAGATGTTCTTCAGTCATTTCCTCTTCTTTGTTGTCAAATGCTAGGCTTTGGCAATGAAGCCATTAGCTCTCTTGCTCTCCAATATTTCTGTGTAGTGGGTCCGGCAGCTAGGATTTCACAGTTTAGAAGATGTTCTTCAGTCATTTCCTCTTCTTTGTTGCACAGAGGACAATTTGGACTTGCATAAATTCTTATTCTGTGTAAGTGTTTGGCCAAATAATCATGTTCCGTAAGTAATCTAAAATTTGCTACTGCAGCTGTACGTGGAATTTCTGGAATAGTTTCTGGATTTTAATTAAAATGTTCGATTTGTTTATCTTGTTTTTTTTAGATATATATTGGTTTTGTTTGTTTTTATATTTGTTTTTAATTAATCTTTTTCTGGATGTAAAGAGTAAGTTTTTACTTTTGTTATGAATTAAATTTGCACCTTTTTGGGCAAGAAAATCAGCTGATTCATTTCTAGCAATTCCACAATGTGCAGGTATCCACTGTAATATGATTGTTTTCTGTAGTTTTTGAAGTTTTTGGATCATTTTGTGGCATTCTTTGATTTGGATTGACCTCATTTTATATAAACTTATTGCACATAATGCTGCTTTAGAATCAGAAAGTATGACAGCATTTTTGAATTTATCAATTCTGTATGGAAGGTGTTGGAGTGAAATATGAATAGCCGTTACTTCTGCATCAAGATTTTTTATGTGGTATCCTGCTGGTTGATAGAATTAGAACAAATTTGACAGCTATAAACTACCTCAGGACAAAAATCCGGCACACCGGCGGCGCCGGTATGGTCCCTCCAACTAACAGCGTCATTTATAAACGAAAATAAAGCGTTATTTTAGAACTTTTTGTTTTGGTAGAGTTGGTACTAATTGGAGATGAGTTCCCCAAGGAAATCTGGTGAGCTGCGCTTGGTTTGCTTAAGCAAATTACGGACGGGAAACTAAGACGCCTGTGTGTACAGGACCGACCCCTTGAACGGAATGTTGAAGGACGTTAATCGCCGGATTGGCTGCCCAAATATTTGCACAAATAGCCCCCGGACCCAGCTGGTCATTTACATTGTACTGATAGGGGCAAAACCGGGAACATCTGTATCCAACACAGCACACGACCAACAATCATCATATTGTTAAATCCATTCGGCGAAGATGCCGTATCTATGGCAAAAGTTTATAATTGTTAGAGAGAAGACAAAAGAGGTCGGTTTATTGTAAGTGATGAATTTCGTGAAGATCTAAATCCAAGAGATGTTGTTACTGATGAAAATATTGTTGTAATGCTTGAAGAAATTCGACGGACATCTTGTACATTGGTGTGAGTCAAAAAAAAATTATACTAAGAGCGGGTGTGCACGCAGTTTCTTCTAAAATGTCACAACAAAATGTAGCTAAACCTGCATACATAAAGTAAAACAAGACCTCCCACTCTAACTTTGCCCTTTGTGATCCTGATTGTTTATTTAAAAAAATAAAAAGAAGAAGGTAAAAAAAATCTGATCAGAATAAGGAACAAATGCTACCAACTGTTTGTATTTGTTTCTGTTTTGTTATCATTTATGTTGTAGTAAAAAGTTCCTTAAAAAGTACAAAACCAAGCAGAGGTGGAAAGGTTGCTGTAAAGGGAACGGGCAAAAAAAGCCCAGCAGCCGACCCCAAAGGTCCCTGGATGGCGGTCCCGAAAAGAAAATGGCAGGACAATGTGCTCCTGGTAAGCACTTCCTCCTCCGTTAAGGGTATGTATGACTGAAATTTCATGAAAATCGTGAAAATAACGACTTTTTTTATTTTAATTCTATAAAGTAATTTAGACATTCCCGAATGTGAAAATTGCATAATTTGCCTCCGGACGCCATTTTTAAATGCTTATTTAAATGTCGGTGGCCTTTAAACTCTGTCAGAGTCACGCCCTCTTTTGCGTACATCCACATTCTTTGTCTGTTTTCCGTTCTTAAATTTTCAATTCAAGAAAAGAAAAATAAGGCTTTGAGACAAAATAGTTCCTAAAATGTTGCCAATATATAAGAGGCTGGCTTCTACAACATTACTAGAGAGGTGCAAAACAGGAAAAACACAGAATGCCAATGAATCTTTGCATCATGTCATATGGAATAAGTGCCCAAAGGAAGTTTTCATATCAAAACAAAAATTGGATCTTGCTGTTATTAAAAGCATCAGTGAGTTTAACATGGGTAGTCTTAAGTCATTGGAGCTGCAGCAAAATATCAGAGGTGAAAGTGTAGTAGACTCGGCAAGGAAAACTTCAGTGCAGCGAGATCAGACTCGTATCCTGCAAAGCAACAAGCGAAGTTGTGCAGAAGAAAAGCAACATCTAAAGAAGAAAAAGGTGGAAAAAGCAGCAACAGAGGAGAGGAAAAAGAAATCTGAGGGTCCAACCTATCAGCCTGGTGGATTTTAATGTGAGTTATGCAATCAAATCTTTAATCGCTGTTTTCTCAATGTTCATATTTTCAGCATTTTTCTTCCTGTAAAATGCTCCTTGCGATGCAGTTTTTGTACTACATTCATGAAATTTCCTAAACAGGTTCAGAATATCATGAGGAATGGAAATTGCCCTAGGTTTTATTGTGAAATGTATATAAGCATATATTTCTAATTTTCAAACACAAAACTTACAGTTTTTAGACAAAAAAAGAATATTTGTAAATTAAAAAAAAAAATTGTGACCTAAACTAAAGGAGACACAGAAAAACCCAGAGAAATTTCAAAAAGTATGTGTATTGTGAACATAGGGTTAAAATATTAGACCAAAATTCAAAATATTTTGTCGCAAGGGACTTTTTTAGTGACGTAACAAAAAACATACAACATTTTTCATAATTTCTAAACTACTGGAGAAAAATGGTTTAAATTTAGTTTGTAACATGTTTACAATATACTACACCTATGGTGTAAATTTGAAAAAGCTAGCATTATTAGTTCAGAATTTGAACATTTCAGTCATACATACCCTCAAGACGGTCTCTGGACCGAACTGGTGAGCGGAATGCTGGTTGTACTGCCTTGCTGGGGGTTCCCAATTGACCAATTTTAAGGACCCTTCCCTCTGCACTCTCTTGGCTCCTTGGGAAGTCCTACTTGGCACATATATACAATAGACCAAGCTTGGACAATCCGTGCCGAATCCCCTCCGTAGTCCAGTCCACCCAAGAAGTGACTGAAGCCAATCTGTGGAGACCGGTAGCAACTTAAAGGAAAGGCACATGAAAATCGACTCGGGCATTATAAAGCTCCGGAGAATAAAATGTATAAAAACAATGAAAACAAATAGTGTTGAGCCCATGCGTGAACTTTGAACTGGGATTCCTTAAAGACATTACATTGGGATACAGTATAAGAATTATATCTCTGTGCACTCCAAAGGATTCTAAAACTACGTACTTAAGGATATACAAAGAAAATGCACGCTCTATGTTATATTTCGTAATTACAGATACCATCAAATGTTGTAGATGTTAGAGTAATTAATTGTAAATTTAATTGTATTCACTTTCTGATTTGACTGACTCCCGATCAAAAACACAAAAAAAAAAAACTGTAGAAAATTTCCAAGATGGCAGTTGAAATTTGGTTTTGAATAGCGTTACTGGTGATCAAACTTGGATTTATTGTTACGACTCTGAAAACAAAAGTGAATCGACTCAATGGGACTTTCAGAGAAAACATAAAATTATTAAAAAAAAAACAGAGCGGGTTGCTTTAAAGCTAATCATATTTGTACTGTAGCATGATGAGACAGTACTGTCATTCTCGATTGTTGCAAAAATGTCTGTTTAGAGAAAATATTTGGAAAAGTTGGTAAAAAAACGTCCAAAAATAATTTTACCACATAACACATACGAAAACTAACAACTTAGAATCTGGAAGTCCTAGAGGTTATCACCATGGTTACAGACCTGACCTAGCATTTGTTTTTGTTTCCAAAAATGAAAGCTAAAGTATCATGGAATCACTTTTTCAGCGTTAGATGAGGCATTGGAGCATTATAAAGCGTGTTTTCTAAACTACATCATCAACAGTGACATCAGTGCTTTAAGCAATAGTTTAGTAACACTAGCCGCGAATACTTTGTAAAATATTTGGTTCAGAGGTTCAATAATACATTTTCACTGAAATATCTACAAGGCGTGTCGGTAAAATAAGGTCTCCAATTTTATTTAATATACAGGATGTTACAAAAAGGTACGGCCAAACTTTCAGGAAACATTCCTCACACACAAAGAAAGAAAAAATGTTATGCGGACATGTGTCCGGAAACGCTTAATTTCCATGTTAGAGCTCATTTTATTACTTCTCTTCAAATCACATTAATCATGGAATGGAAACACACCACAACAGAACGTACCAGCGTGACTTCAAACACTTTGTTACAGGAAATGTTCAAAATGTCCTCCGTTAGCGAGGTTACATGCATCCATCCTCCGTCGTATGGAATCCCTGATGTGCTGATGCAGCCCTGGAGAATGGCATATTGTATCACAGCCGTCCACAATACGAGCACGAAGAGTCTCTACATTTGGTACCGGCGTTGCGTAGACAAGAGCTTTCAAATGCCCCCATAAATGAAAGTCAAGAGGGTTGAGGTCAGGAGAGCGTGGAGGCAATGGAATTGGTCCGCCTCTACCATTCCACTGGTCACCGAATCTGTTGTTGAGTTGGGCATCTGCCAACTCCGCATTTGTAAATATTGCACTGACTACAAAACCACGTTCGTGATGAACACTAACCAGTTGATGCTACTTGCTGATGTACGTGATGCTAGTACTGTAGAGCAATTAGTCGCATGTCAACACAAGCACTGCAGTCAACATTACCTTCCTTCAGTTGGGCTAACTGGCGGTGAATCGAGGAAGTACAGTACATACAAACGAAACAATGGGGTATTTTGACAATTGTCTGCACGAATGATTTCAATTTACATTTAAAGATAAATACTAAAGTGAGCTCTAACATGGAAATTAAGCGTTTCCGGTCACATGTCCACATAACATATTTTCTTTCTTTGTGTGTGAGGAATGTTTCCTGAAAATTTGGCCGTACCTTTTTGTAACATTCTGTAGAAAACATGTTTATTGTAAATGAATCTTACATTGATGGAAAGGAGGGAGTTACAGCTATTTTCAACGTAATCACTATTGCGATCGATGCACTTCTGCATGCGTTGTGGCAGTTTTTGTATACCCTTGTCATAGCATTCTCCCGCCAAGTTGCGCAGGTAGCGCTCAACCTCGTTTTTCAAATCATCGTCGGTCTGGAAATGTGTTCCACCCAGTTGTGTCTTCAACTCAACAAACAGATGATGATCACCAGGTGCTAAGTCTTTACTGTAGGGGGGAGGTTTGAGGATGTCCCGTCCGAACTGGGCCAGGAGATCAGCCGTTGCACGAGAGTTGTCGTGATGAAAAATCACTCCCTTCGTCAGCATTCGTTGGTACAGCTCGTCAACTGTCACACGCCGATCTTTAAGCATTTCTTGGTCCACTTTTGCAATTGTTTCGGCTGAAACCAAAGGCCGACCAGAACGCTGTTCGTCGTGGACGTCTGTACGTCTGTCTTTGAACTCTCTGACCCAATTTCGCACGTTTTTGACGTCCATACACTGTGGCCCATAGACTTCGCATAACTAACGATGAATTTCAGTGGGGGTAGTGCCCTTGGGACTAAAAAAACGGATCAAAGCACGTAACTAGAACTTGGCGGCAGAAGTGATAGGAAGCTCCATCGCAAACGGCTGCCCAGTCAGGACTAATGGTTACAACGGGTTCGTTGTGGTAGATATTTGAAGGGGTGAAACCAAGCTACACGCCAGTGTTGCCATATCTCGCGTAATACCGTGCCTTTCGACTCCAGCGTCTTGGAGACCTTAGTTTACGGACAAGCCTCGTGTATATATAAAGCTCTTAGATATTCACTGAATCTTAAAACAAACCTCGAATGCATATTTAATTTGCTATTTGGATACATTTTCAAACTCATTTGCTGAAAACGAGTATAAACATTTGTTTAAAATATCCATTTTAGATACATCTACGCTAATATTACAAACACAAACCTTCATTCTAAACGTCGCTGTACAGCTGCCCCATCAGAACAAACAAGTGCCTCGCGCTATGCTTACACTGTTTCCACGCACAACCGCTTCGCACTACTAGAAGACAACACAGCCATGGACGAGACAAGCAACTCCGAGACACCTAAGGAAAAAGTTCCACCAATTTGCTTGCGCAACATTGATAACTATCAACTTCTATTACAAGATCTAAAAAATAATGTTACCTCTGAATTTCACACAGAGCTTCGCGGGTCTATCCTTAAGGTCATCCCTCTACTTCTGACGATTTCCGTAAACTTACTACATACTTCAGCTCCATACAACAGGAATACTACACTTACAGAAATCCGACAGATAAGCTTTTCTCGGTAATTATCCGAGACATCCCTCCTTCGCTCACTGATAAGGAAATCTATGACGAACTGTGCTTACAGAACTACCCAGTGCGGAAGGTCACTCGACTTATGAATCGGTCGAAACAACCCATTCCTCTCTGTGCGGTGGAATTGTTAAATAGCGATGATGGTAAAGCTATACTCAACCTAACTCGCCTGTGGAACATCGCCGTCGTAACACTGACATACCGCAATGCACCCGCTGTCAGAATTACGGTCACACAAAGAACTATTGTCAGCTGACCCCGAGGTGTGTTCGCTGTCTAGAGAATCATCACTTCTCACAGTGCACTAAACCGAGAGATACTCCAGCTCAGTGTGTTCATTGTCATGAAAACCATCCAGGTAACTACCGAGGTTGTCGGCATTATTTAGAACTGAAATTCAGAACACAAAATAGCAACACAAGGCAACAGCCTGGGAATTCTCATCGCTCCCGTCCCCTACAACAATCAGACAATCCTGCACAGCAACCATTACAACCCCCAGCTGCATCACCAGTACCTCCAACTTCTTCACCAGCAACTTATGCTAGTGTAACTTCTGCTTCCTCAACGAGACGTACTACTGCACAACAAGATCCCTCTGACTCTTCATCTCTCTCGGCTCTGCTAATTAGCCTGTTCACTCAACTTCTAAATTCTTTATCCACGTTCCTCACTCCTCTCTTACCGCAATTTACACAATGTTTCCAAAACGCTCTTCTAACTACTTTCCGAAATGGTGGCGTATAATAGGCCATCTCTTTCATCACTCACTCTCCTGAACTGGAACGCTAATGGCATACGCACTAAACGTGCCTCCTTCGCTGCCTTTCTCAGCTTGCACAGTGTAGATGCTGCCTGTATCACCGAGACTCATCTTCTCCCGAATGAACGTTTCCCTGTTCCAGGCTACAAGATTTATAGATTTGATCGGAATGCACCTACCGCCTCTGGGGGAGTAGCTGTGCTAGTTAAACGTTCTCTGACTCATCATGAAATATTCCTACCTGTGATTCCCGGTTTTGAGGTAGTAGGCGTTAAACTCTCTCTTCGCGATAGCAACGATCTCGTCCTAATGAGTGCTTACAAGCCCCCAAATAGTAAGCTTAATACTCACTATTTCTCTTTCCTTTTCCCAGCAGAAAGCTGCACTCTCTTGCTAGGGGATTTGAACTCGAAGCACACTTCTTGGGGCTGTAGGGTCACAAACCCGAATGGACGACGTCTGTTTGACACTATTAATGCCACTGGTCTTCACATACTGGCTCCCACAGAACCAACTTACTATTCTGGTAACCCACAGGTAGCTCCTGACATTTTGGACATTGGGGTACATCGCAATATACGATTACCTGCATCGATTTCTGCACTGCCAGCGCTCGATTCCGATCACTGTCCAGTGTTGGTCACATTTAACCTCACTCCAGATATTTTGCCACAAATCCCGCGACTCATCGATGGTTTTGTCAACTGGGACATCTTTCGTACACACCTGGATGCTGCACTCCACACATCTTATCAACTGGGTACTGCGGATGCCATAGACACTGCCGTCCACCATTTTACCTCTGCCCTCTCTTCCAGTGTACGATCCTCTACTATCCGCAGTCCTCAACCTCGTCATTTCCCCTCCTTGCCTATCCATATTACTCAACTCATCCAAGAGAAACATCGCATCCGTCGACTGTGGCAACGTCAGCGTCTACCCTGGCTGCGCCAAAGATTAAATAGTCTCATTCGACAAGTACGGACCGCACTAGAGCAACACCGATTTCAGGAGTACCAGCGACAATTAGCCAATATCCGTCCCGGAGATCATACCTTATGGAACATCACTAAGAGGATTCTCCGAGAGCCGACAGTGATTCCACCTCTTCAGGTTGATGGGACCCTTTTGAGTGACTCTGCTGCCAAGTGTGACGCTCTAGCTACTCACTACGAGCGTACATTCACGCCTAACACCTGTCTTGACTCTAATATTCCCTCTTCCGTGGACAGGGAACTCCTTGAGTACCAACTTCGTCCTACAGCGCACAACAGAATTTCGTTCACTACTCCACGTGAATTGTCCCGCTTTATCCATCGTCTTCCCGTTAAAAAGTCTCCCGGTCATGACCTTATCCCTAACGTTGTGCTGAAGAATTTGACAAACAAAGCCCTAGCTTATTTATCATCAATCTTCAATGCTGCTCTGCGCATTGGTCATTTTCCATCTACATGGAAACATGCGGAAATTATAGTCTTCCACAAGCCCAACAAGCCAAAAAATCTTCCCTCAAGTTACAGACCAATCAGCTTATTACCTACACTTTCTAAGCTTTTTGAAAAGATTATTCATCAACGTATTTCTCATTTTTTGATTCATAATCAGATAATTCCGTCTTTTCAGTTTGGCTTTCGCCCGAAGCATGCTACCACTCACCAATTGCTCAGAATCACGCAGTCTATTATTCAAGGTTTCGAAAACCGGCAATACACCGTGGCAGCATTCCTAGATATCGCCCAGGCATTCGACAAGGTGTGGCACAATGGACTACTACTTAAAGCATATCGCATTGGTCTTCCTTATTATCTGATACAAATCATAGCAAGTTTTCTCACCAATAGAACCTTTGTAGTGCGCATTGCTGGCTTCACATCCACCCGACGGCCTATTTTAGCAGGTGTACCTCAAGGTTCAGTACTTGCACCACTCCTCTTTAATATATTCACTTATGATCTTCCTGATATAGCTCCAGTTTGTACGGCGTTATACGCAGATGATACTGCTCTCTATTATTCTCACGCCAATATTCTTCATGCCATTCAGAAACTGCAAATTGCCCTAGATCAATTAGCTCATTGGTTCTCTCACTGGCGCATTTCCCTCAATACTAACAAGACAGAGGTTAAGATCTTCTCTTTACGACCTTATAGGGATCCTCCTTCACTACGGCTGCTGGGGGAACCGCTCTCATGGTTACCAAGCAATGTGCCAGTGAAATACCTTGGGGTGTTACTGGACACTCGACTTACTTGGAACGCCCACATCTGTCGGTCTGTTACGCTTGCGTTTGCACGGCTATCAAAACTGTACCCTCTACTCAACAGGCGCACTTCACTTGGTTATGAATCCTCCCTGCTTCTTTACACATCTCTAGTCCGTCCCATTTTTACCTATGCAGCTCCAGTCTGGGGTGGCACCAGTAAGACTAATCTCCGCCGACTGCAGGTACTACAAAACAGGGTGCTTCGCACAGTTACAAACGCTCCATGGTTCATCCGAAACCAGCAGCTGCACCATGAGTTTGGTCTTCTACCCGTTCACCAATACATCCGACGCCTGGCACGTCCATTCTTTTACAATCTCCAGGAGGTCCCTGGAGCTGTTACCTACCGTCTCGGCTGTCGCACTCGCCAGCCAACTCGCCTGAAGCGCAGACTGCCCCAAGATCTTCTCCTGAGTGACGTCTCCAGCACAGATGACTCAGACACGTGATTAATGCCATCAGACTTTAAGTTCTCAATTGTGTTACAGTTATCCTCCATATTTAGTTAGAGGAGTCGTTCATGGCTACCTCCATTGTTATGTGTCCTGTTCCTATATATCTTATACCAAACATCTGTAAAGCATAATTGTTGATCGATGGATAAAATAAATAAAAAAAAAAAAAAAAAACCTTCATTCACGTAACAAACACGCTGGAGTTGTAAAAGGGCGCATAAAGAAGGCCGTGCGTGTGTCAGAGAGCTGCCCAACTCCACAGAGTATTTAAACAAAAGCCAGTTACATAAATGGTCACTATGTAACAAACAAAAGACAGTGTTTAAAAAGTGAGGATCGATCCTGTGTTACATTTGTTTTATTTATCAGATGCGACAGCTCTGTGTGTAATGAAACAGTGTCAAAACAACTGAATAACGCTTATTGTAATTCTGTAGATGTGTTTACTGATATTTGTGGATATAAAGTTAAATACCCGGCTAGCTATTTGTCCAAACTTTGTTTTTTGCTGGTTGTTGCGAGACATACGGACGTACTTACGTCTTTACTGGATTTTACAGACCACAAAACTGCAATTCCTTTGCACTCTCGCTCTCAAATGTTACGGTGGAAGGCAATACGTGTAATAATTATTAGAGAGTGTAAATATGGTCTTTTTGCAGTGAAGGAGGTTCAGAACGTACGAGTGTTTGGCGGTAGTTAGTTGCCTTTCTTTAACTTATGTAAATTCGGACACTTTAAATGCACAGCATCTCCTCGGCGGGCGAATAAACGAAGAGCAGGTTAATTGCAAGGTGGTGGTGCCAGGCCTGACAACACCCGCCGGGGCTTTGTTGGTAATTAACATTCACATCGTTTACTTGCTGCACTGTTTGAACACCACATTTGCTGATACACCGCGTATTTCTTACAAATGTTTACACCAGATGGACCACAGCAGCTTTCCCTGGTCGGTAAGACTTATACTGCCTTCTCTACCCAATTTTCTCTCATTTCGTCTCATAGTTTCATGTTACAGTACAACTTCGATTGTGGTCATCTGAGTCTTAACTGTGAAGTCGAATTTTTCCCGCTACCCGCTGGAGGGGAGCCTTTTAGCCACACTCCGGCTTTTTGGGCAGCTCGACACGAGGAACTCCCACTTCAGTGGAATACTACTAGTATTTCAACCAGTACCAAGTATAGAAAAATGAATAAAAACAAAAGTTAACTTGGTTCAAAGCACTGTTTGACAATATCACACTCGATCAAACCACTTAAGGAGTAATTTAACCGGAATTTAGGTATTTCTCTCGACGTGTCAATTATTTGATACTCTAGAATTTCTATGTCTTGGGGTCTGTTTCGATAAACTACTGATTTTAAATGGCCTCACTAAAAGAAATCCAAAGGTGGTCCCTTTACGTGACCTCTCCTACCAATCCAACATTGTGAAACGAAATCTGATCTAATTACTTCTGAATTGGAGCTCCGTCCTGTTGGTAAATACATCCGGATTGACTGAGCATGTAAACAAGTTTGCAATAGTCGGCACTACAGTACGCGCATGTTTTCTTGAGTGATGGATTCACGGTGTGGTGCGGGCAGAGGGGAAGAAGCGACAGCTAACGCTCTTTCGTTTCTGCAGTGTGGTCAACCTTGAAAAACACAGTTCAGCAAAATAGCGTGTAAGATAAGCGAAGATATCGCAAGTAACGTTGCATCCTCTGAAAATATTCCTTAGTTTTGCCCACGCCAGCTCAATTGCATTCAGATCACAGTTATACGGAGATAGACGAATAATAATGTGTCCCTTTCGACAGCCATAACATCCACAAATGTTCATACAAATATAAATCATTTTCAAGTAAATGCTGATGTACCACACTCGTAACAAGGATAAACTGACAATTCGAGCGCACCAAACGAGCCTTTATGAAGGAAGCTTTAACTACAAAGTGATAATGTTATATAATAAACTTCCAAATTCATTTAAACAAGCTGCATCATTAAAACACATTAAGAATAAAGCTAAGAAATGTTTGCATGCACACTGTTTTTGTACGGTTAATGAATTTTTAGAACTATAACCATGTAAATGAGCACTTGGAGCATAGTACATTCACAAACCTGTAATATTTATATTATGACATTTCTTGTAGTAAATTAGTCTATGCAAATACCACATGAAACCATAGAAAAGCTGCTTACTGTGTATATTGTATGTAATCAATTTGACTTTATGTATATACTGTATTTATACATTTTGACATGTCTCATAACATGTATATGTTGCCAAGGACGAACTAAAATTCTAATTCTGACATACGATTGTTGTAAACTGGTTAGCTAATTCACCTCGAAATTGATCAAAACGAAATATGGCGGACATATTAAAGTTTAGCGTATTAGTCACTAGATGTCAGTGTATAGCGCATTTCAAAGTTGTCATCTATGTTTACGGAGTTAAACGAAACTTACCGAATGAGGACTTGGAACCCGATCGCTCTTCATATCCCGCGCATACTGTACCTGATTTCGTAGCAAGTCTCAAATATCTGGTAGGCTAACTCTAAAGAATAAAGGAATTACTAACAATACCGCCCAGTTTCTATGGATACTGCGTGTGATTCTCCTCCATCCATTGTTGGTTTATGCCTGACCATTATTATCATCAGAACGTGGCTTCATTTGAAAATAGAATTTGTTCTAGGAAAATTGGTTTGCTATTAGTGCTATCTATTATTAATTTACAAAAGTATTATCATATATTGAGCCCTAATGACAGATTTGTTGGAGATACTTTAAAATTTGTTTGCACCTGAAAGTGAACATGCAACGAAATATTCTCACAGTTTCACTTTACGTCAGATCACGCTTGGTAAATTATCTTACAATTCTTTCGTCACTGCATCGCGATTAAATCGTTGCCGTCTTCGTAGAAGACTATGATTAATTTATAATATTAACACATTAGACCTTACATTCATTTTCACAAATCATTAAGTATCACAAAATATGTTTCTATGGAAAAAACAAAGAACAGTCGTAAATATTGTTTCTGAATTATCTGCACGAGACACACATTCCCTCAAAACAACTACTTGTGATGACACGTTCATACTCTCTCTAAATAACAGGACAAATGACAAAAGAAGCACACCGTTGAACACACGACCTGCCGACAGCGGGTCTGACACGTTACCATGACAACACTTTGTTCCACAGAGAAGGTACAAATTAAATTTGCAGCTATTGAAGCGATTTTGTTTCCGTGGTGTTGTCAGTCAAAATCAGAGGAGGATTATCTTGAAAGAGGAATTGTGAAGAAGGAGAAGGTTCTCTCTCCGGGGGAAGACATGACAGCTCGAGGATTGAGAATGGCAGACGTTAATTATAAGCGCATTACCAAGGTGACGACACATTTATTAAGTCATTCCTTCAACTTCATCTCCCACTGGTTTAACAAGTCTTGTCTCCTCCACAAGCGAATAACGCTTTAGACTACAAACTTCTTACAACTCATTACACTTGTACTTCTGAACAACTCTTTATAATAATTATAGAGACCACTCATGTCACCAAAAGAGTATCTGTATCCAGATTTCTCCTTATTTTAATTTGAGTGTATGTACAAAGCAATAAGGGAACACAGTAACCTTTTTTTAAATGTCTATTTCAATTGCTCAGCACAGTTGCTGCTATACAAATTGTGGAGATATATACGAAGGTGCGTCAAAAAGTAATGCCTCCTATTCTTTCTCTCTCTTAATTGTTAAGAAAATTGAATCCAATTTACATATCTTGAAAACTACAACATTGACGATTAATTTGTCATTATTCAATATAATCTCCGTCCTTTTCCACAGTTTTGGTCCACCTTTTAACTAGGACATGTATTCCAGTGTGGTAAAACACACGGTCTTGCTTCCTAAGTCATTGACGCCACGGACGTTTTCACAGCCTCCTCGTCTTCAAAATGAATCCCACGATGAGCTTCCTTTAGTGGCCCGAACAGATGAAAGTCTGATGGCACCAGGACAGTGAGGTAAGACTTGCCATCCCAATTTCTCAATTTCTGCAGTGGTGTAACGGCTGGTGTGTGGTCTTGCATTGTCATGCAAAAGAAGAACATCCGCCTCAGATCCGGTATAGGAGGGGCCCGAACCCACTATCTTTAGCGTGTAGTTCTCTAACTGAAATTGTTTTGTAAATAATTGTTGTGTTAAAAATCTTTTATTTACTAGTATTTCCTATTTAAGGGTCTGTTCATCCAGTTATGCTGTTTTCACGAATTGTCGTTTTGTGTTTGAAGGGACCTCAAATCGTGTACTTGTACTGAGGAAGTAGAAAGTGACTTTGTGACACTGGGGCACGAGGAATGGACAGCCCTCGTTTTTATGTGCAAAACCATGTCAGGGAAATCTCTTTAAGTTGTGTGGCTCATAACAGGATCAGGAGGGACGTGTCACTGACGTCACTAGACGGCCCTCGTCACTTCCTCACAAAAGCAACTAATCATCCGACGTCCGCCATTCGGTTGTTTCCTGCTACTCACTCCTTTTTGTGTCGAAAGTGTTTCTCTTTGATCCCACCCTTCGTGTTTTGTTACCAAGGTGCGTATCAAAATATATATTCTTTGTTGAAATTAATTTTAGCTTAGAACACAACAATGTAAGCGTTGTCAGCTTTGAAGTTGCTTCAGTAAGGCAGCAACACTTTTGCAGGGGTCACGTTGGCACATTTTTACGTTCGGAACAACTGCCGAACGATAGTGATGTTCAATTCCTTACATTGTTGTTTCATATTGAGTTTGTAGTGCTTTTGTTTACTACATTACATATGCCAGATTCTAGAGAGAATGTAAATTCAATATTCTATTTTCCACCGATGCCACACTACAGTTTAACATATATCCTCCGTGCATACAGCATTTTTTCTCCAAAATCACATTTTCTCAGACATTCCTCTAGATATTTACTAGTAAACAAATGTTTCCAAACTTTAATGGGGAAAATGTGTTACTTGAAATTTCTGTTAATGTTCCCAGAAGTCCTATTCATTCTGAACTATCTACTTGTACAATTGGTAAACCACAAATATGTGCCAAATCGTTCTACACTACAAAAATTTAGATGTCTATCTGGTAGAATATTCCAATGATTACATTTTTCTCAACTATAAAGTCCTTATTCATTTTTCATCTCTTAGACATACTAAGGGAATATCATCACCAAAACGACTATAAAATATTTGATTATCACTTAAAGTCTAAGGTATTCTCTTGTAACTACAATAAATTAATGTTTATCTTAAAGTAAATAGAGCAATAAGTGTTTTTACAAGAGTAGAGAAAGTCATGTATATAAAACATTTGACTATCACTTAAAGTCTAATGCATTCCCTTGTAACTACAATAAGATAATGTTTATCTTGAAGTAGATAGAGCAATAAGTGTTTGTACAAGAGTAGAGAAAGTCATGTATATAAAACATTTGACTATCACTTAAAGTCTAATGTATTCCCTTGTAACTACAATAAGATAATGTTTATCTTGAAGTAGATAGAGCAATAAGTGTTTGTACAGGAGTAGAGAAAGTCATGTATATAAAACATTTGAATATCACTTAAAGTCTAATGTATTCCCTTGTAACTACAATAAGAAAATGTTTATCTTGAAGTAGATAGAGCAATAAGAGTTTGTACAAGAGTAGAGAAAGTCATGTATATAAAACATTTGACTATCACTTAAGGTCTACTGTATTCCCTTGTAACTACAATAAGATAATGTTTATCTTGAAGTAGATAGAGTAATAAGAGTTTGTACAAGAGTAGAGAAAGTCATGTATATAAAACATTTGACTATCACTTGAAGTCTACTGTATTCCCTTGTAACTACAATAAGATAATGTTTATCTTGAAGTAGATAGAGAAATAAGTATTTGTACAAGAGTAGACAAAGTCATGTGTATAAAACATTTGACTATGACTTAAAGTCTACTGTATTCTCTTGTAACTACAATAAGATAATGTTTATCTTGAAGTAGATAGAGCAATAAGTGCTTGTACAAGAGTAGACAAAGCCATGTATATAAAACATTTGACTATCACTTAAAGTCTACTGTATTCCCATGTAACTACAATAAGATAATGTTTATCTTGAAGTAGATAGAGTAATAAGTGTTTGTACAAGAGTAGAGAAAGTCATGTATATAAAACATTTGACTATCACTTAAAGTCTACTGTATTCTCTTGTAACTACAATAAGATAATGTTTACGTTGAAGTAGATAAAGCAATAAGTGTTTGTACAAGAGTAGAGAAAGTCATGTATATATTGACTATCACTTAAAGTCTACTGTATTCCTTTGTAACTACAATAAGATAATGTTTATCTTGAGCTAGATAGAGCAATAAGTGTTTGTACAAGAGTAAGGAAAGTCATGTATATAAAACATTTGACTATCACTTTAAGTCTACTGTATTCCTTTGTAACTACAATAAGATAATGTTTATCTTGAGGTAGATAGAGCAATAAGTGTTTGTACAAGAGTAGAGAAAGTCATGTATATAAAACATTTGACTATCACTTAAAGTCTACTGTATTCCCTTGTAACTACAATAAGATAATGCTTATCTTGAGGTAGATAGAGCAATAAGTGTTTGTACAAGAGTAGAGAAAGTCATGTATATAAAACATTTGACTATCACTTTAAGTCTACTGTATTCCTTTGTAACTACAATAAGATAATGTTTATCTTGAGGTAGATAGAGCAATAAGTGTTTGTACAAGAGTAAGGAAAGTATTGTATATAAAACATTTGACTATCACTTTAAGTCTACTGTATTCCTTTGTAACTACAATAAGATAATGTTTATCTTGAGGTAGATAGAGCAATAAGTGTTTGTACAAGGGTAGAGAAAGTCATGTATATAAAACATTTGACGATCACTTAAAGTCTACTGTATTCCCTTGTAACTACAATAAGATAATGCTTATCTTGATGTAGAAAAAGCAATAAGTGTTTGTACAAGGGTAGAGAAAGTCATGTATATAATACATTTGACGATCACTTAAAGTCTACTGTATTCCCTTGTAACTACAATAAGATAATGTTTATCTTGAAGTAGATAGAGCAATAAGTGTTTGTACAAGGGTAGAGAAAGTCATGTATATAAAACATTTGACTATCACTTAAAGTCTATTGTATTCCCTTGTAACTACAATAAGATAATGTTTATCTTGAAGTAGATAGAGCAATAAGTGTTTGTACAAGAGTAGACAAAGTCATGTGTATAAAACATTTGACTATCACTTAAAGTCTACTGTATTCCCTTGTAACTACAATAAGATAATGTTTATCTTGAAGTAGATAGAGCAATAAGTGTTTGTACAAGAGTAGAGAAAGTCATGTATATAAAACATTTGACTATCACTTGAAGTTTACTGTATTCCCTTGTAACTACAATAAGATAATGTTTATCTTGAAGTAGATAGAGCAATAAGTGTTTGTACAAGAGTAGAGAAAGTCATGTATAAAAAACATTTGATTATCACTTAAAGTTTACCGTATTCCCTTGTAACTACAATAAGATAATGTTTATCTTGAAGTAGATAGAGCAATAAGTGTTTGTACAAGGGTAGAGAAAGTCATGTATATAAAACATTTGACTATCACTTAAAGTCTATTGTATTCCCTTGTAACTACAATAAGATAATGTTTATCTTGAAGTAGATAGAGCAATAAGTGTTTGTACAAGGGTAGAGAAAGTCAGGTATATAAAACATTTGTCGATCACTGAAAGTCTGCTGTATTCCCTTGTAACTACAATAAGATAATGTTTATCTTGAAGTAGATAGAGCAATAAGTGTTTGTACAAGGGTAGAGAAAGTCATGTATAAAAAACATTTGACTATCACTTAAAGTCTATTGTATTCCCTTGTAACTACAATAAGATAATGTTTATCTTGAAGTAGATAGAGCAATAAGTGTTTGTACAAGAGTAGAGAAAGTCATGTATATAAAACATTTGACGATCACTTAAAGTCTACTGTATTCCCTTGTAACTACAATAAGATAATGTTTATCTTGAAGTAGAAAGAGCAATAAGTGTTTGTACAAGGGTAGAGAAAGTCATGTATATAAAACATTTGACGATCACTTAAAGTCTACTGTATTCCCTAGTAACTACAATAAGATAATGTTTATCTTGAAGTAGATAGAGCAGTAAGTGTTTGTACAAGGGTAGAGAAAGTCATGTATATAAAACATTTGACTATCACTTAAAGTCTATTGTATTCCCTTGTAACTACAATAAGATAATGTTTATCTTGAAGTAGATAGAGCAATAAGTGTTTGTACAAGAGTAGACAAAGTCATGTGTATAAAACATTTGACTATCACTTAAAGTCTACTGTATTCCCTTGTAACTACAATAAGATAATGTTTATCTTGAAGTAGATAGAGCAATAAGTGTTTGTACAAGAGTAGAGAAAGTCATGTATATAAAACATTTGACTATCACTTGAAGTCTACTGTATTCCCTTGTAACTACAATAAGATAATGTTTATCCTCAAGTAGATAGAGCAATAAGTGTTTGTACAAGAGTAGAGAAAGTCATGTATAAAAAACATTTGATTATCACTTAAAGTTTACCGTATTCCCTTGTAACTACAATAAGATAATGTTTATCTTGAAGTAGATAGAGCAATAAGTGTTTGTACAAGAGTAGAGAAAGTCATGTATATAAAACATTTGACTATCACTTAAAGTCTACTACATTCCCTTGTAACTACAATAAGATAATGTTTATCTTGAAGTAGATAGAGCAATAAGTGTTTGTACAAGAGTAGAGAAAGTCATGTGTATAAAACATTTGACTATGACTTAAAGTCTACTGTATTCCCTTGTAACTACAATAAGATAATGTTTATCTTGAAGTAGATAGAGCAATAAGTGTTTGTACAAGAGTAGAGAAAGTCATGTATATAAAACATTTTACGATCACTTAAAGTCTACTGTATTCCCTTGTAACTACAATAAGATAATGTTTATCTTGAAGTAGAAAGAGCAATAAGTGTTTGTACAAGGGTAGAGAAAGTCATGTATATAAAACATTTGACGATCACTTAAAGTCTACTGTATTCCCTTGTAACTACAATAAGATAATGTTTATCTTGAAGGAGATAGAGCAATAAGTGTTTGTACAAGGGTAGAGAAAGTCATGTATATAAAACATTTGACTATCACTTAAAGTCTATTGTATTCCCTTGTAACTACAATAAGATAATGTTTATCTTGAAGTGGATAGAGCAATAAGTGTTTGTACAAGAGTAGAGAAAGTCATGTGTATAAAACATTTGACAATAACTTAAAGTCTACTGTATTCCCTTGTAACTACAATAAGATAATGTTTATCTTGAAGTGGATAGAGCAATAAGTGTTTGTACAAGAGTAGAGAAAGTCATGTGTATAAAACATTTGACAATAACTTAAAGTCTATTGTATTCCCTTGTAACTACAACAAGATAATGTTTATCTTGAAGTAGATAGAGCAATAAGTGTTTGTACAAGGGTAGAGAAAGTCATGTTAATAAAACATTTGACTATCACTTAAAGTCTATTGTATTCCCTTGTAACTACAATAAGATAATGTTTATCTTGAAGTGGATAGAGCAATAAGTGTTTGTACAAGAGTAGACAAAGTCATGTGTATAAAACATTTGACAATAACTTAAAGTCTACTGTATTCCCTTGTAACTACAATAAGATAATGTTTATCTTGAAGTAGATAGAGCAATAAGTGTTTGTACAAGAGTAGAGAAAGTCATGTATATAAAACATTTGACGATCACTTAAAGTCTACTGTATTCCCTTGTATCTACAATAAGATAATGTTTATCTTGTAGTAGAAAGAGCAATAAGTGTTTGTACAAGGGTAGAGAAAGTCATGTATATAAAACATTTGACGATCACTTAAAGTCTACTGTATTCCCTTGTAACTACAATAAGATAATGTTTATCTTGAAGTAGATAGAGCAATAAGTGTTTGTACAAGGGTAGAGAAAGTCATGTGTATAAAACATTTGACTATCACTTAAAGTCTACTGTATTCCCTTGTAACTACAATAAGATAATGTTTATCTTGAAGTAGATAGAGCAATAAGTGTTTGTACAAGAGTAGAGAAAGTCATGTATATAAAACATTTGACTATCACTTGAAGTCTACTGTATTCCCTTGTAACTACAATAAGATAATGTTTATCCTCAAGTAGATAGAGCAATAAGTGTTTGTACAAGAGTAGAGAAAGTCATGTATAAAAAACATTTGATTATCACTTAAAGTTTACCGTATTCCCTTGTAACTACAATAAGATAATGTTTATCTTGAAGTAGATAGAGCAATAAGTGTTTGTACAAGAGTAGAGAAAGTCATGTATATAAAACATTTGACTATCACTTAAAGTCTACTACATTCCCTTGTAACTACAATAAGATAAGGTTTACCTTGAAATAGAGCAATAAGTGTTTGTACAAGAGTAGAGAGAGTCATGTATATAAAACATTTGACTATCACTTAAAGTCTATTGTATTCCCTTGTAACTACAATAAGATAATGTTTATCTTGAAGTAGATAGAGCAATAAGTGTTTGTACAAGGGTAGAGAAAGTCATGTATATAAAACATTTGACTATCACTTAAAGTCTACTGTATTCCCTTGTAACTACAATAAGATAATGTTTATCTTGAAGTAGATAGAGCAATAAGTGTTTGTACAAGAGTAGAGAAAGTCATGTGTATAAAACATTTGACTATCACTTAAAGTCTACTGTATTCCCTTGTAACTACAATAAGATAATGTTTATCTTGAAGTAGATAGAGCAATAAGTGTTTGTACAAGAGTAGAGAAAGTCATGTATATAAAACATTTGACTATCACTTGAAGTTTACTGTATTCTCTTGTAACTACAATAAGATAATGTTTATCTTGAAGTAGATAGAGCAATAAGTGTTTGTACAAGAGTAGAGAAAGTCATGTATAAAAAACATTTGATTATCACTTAAAGTTTACCGTATTCCCTTGTAACTACAATAAGATAATGTTTATCTTGAAGTTGATAGAGCAATAAGTGTTTGTACAAGAGTAGAGAAAGTCATGTATGTAAAACATTTGACTATCACTTAAAGTCTACTGTATTCCCTTGTAACTACAATAAGATAATGTTTATCTTGAAGTAGATAGAGCAATAAATGTTTGTACAAGACTAGAGAAAGTCATGTATATAAAACATTTGATTATCACTTAAATTCTACTATATTGCCTTGTACTAGAATAAGATAATGTTTATCTTGAAGTAGATAGGGGAAGATGTGTTGGTATAAGGGTGGAAGGGTCATTCGAGTGTCACTTTATAGTTCAAACTAACAATTAATTAAATGTATTTTAAAACCTTATTTTTTCTTAAATTGTTCGGAATTGAAATATTGCACTTTTTAAGCCATTTTTTATAACTGATTTCTAGTTTTTGTGTATCTCTTGTATGTAGGTGTGTTCAGGAGAGATATCATATTGTGCGATTTTTTTATTAAAATAATATCTTACTTTTTAAAATCGCATTATTAGATCTTAAAAGTTGTTAATTTTTCTGAAATTATTAAATGTAAATTAAAAAATTTGAAGTTTGTGTAAAGTTATTTGGATTAAAAGGTTGAGTTTTGGATAAGGGCACTAATTCTCGGTTCTCTTGATTGAACTATGAAATTACCTATAGGCCAGGAAGGTCATCTGGGGAACCGAACCCAGTGTCTCCTACAGACTACCGTGACGCTCTCTGCCTTCTTACTTAGTAGACAAAATAGTACTTAAACCTTTAAAGGCGTTGGTTACCAGGAGCAAACTAATTGCGGTTAAAAATAATAACTATTTCTACAAACGGAGATAGCTAATGAATTTTTACCTGATTCCCTATTATTTGTTTATAAAGTTACTGGCTGAAACACCTGACGACCGGTTTATGTTTCTATTGTACAGAAAATCTCGTTCAGAATAAATAACAGTACGTTAATATCATCTTGTTTATTTTAAATAATTACGGTACACAATAGTACTAATAAAGCAAAAGGTTGTTTAAACAAAGGAAACGGAATATTTCACTGCGTTATTATTCTATGAAGAAAGTCAGAGAGGAGACGTGCACTTGTTATTTTACGAGGTCTTGGAAGGGTAATATATTTGTACGCAAGGTTTACAGCTATTTACATTATTGTAGACAAGGATATAGACGGTGTTGTCAGGTTGATTGTGTAAAATATGACAGGAATTTTGATCTCTAAGCCTAGGCAGTAACGTTTGCCTCGTGTTTGGCAAGCTTTGGTCGATATTTCTGGAGCTTTTGGTGTGTAATAACACGATGCACTGGGCTATTCCCGTCATGAAAGGCTTTTATGAAGTAAATATAACTTGGTTCCATTAACTTAAGTATATCTTAAAGCAGTGTTGCCAAGGTGACGGTCACTGCAGTAATAAAACATCGCTTCTAAAATTGGAATTTGCAGAATTCGAGCATGAACCTGAATTGGCCTTCCTTACGTTTTATCTTTAGCTGAAGCATGTGACAGGATGAAGTCTGTTTAAGGTACACACTGAAACTCCCGGGTGGCGGTTTCCACTCCCTCCTGTGTGCTGACACATCCCGTGGGAGGTCCAGGACACAGAGACCCCTCTCACCAACACACAGACAACAGATGAAACTATTAGTCTGTATTTTCTTACTGTACAAGTTTGTGTAGCAATTTAAAGGCAAATTTGTTATATATCTATCTTAAACTAACTTGAAAGATAACAAAATGCCACAACTGTAGCAATGACATACCTCGTTCCGTAAAAGAAACTCGATTTTTCACTTAGACAAAACACAATCGCATTAAACAGTCAACTGTCCCAGGTAGTTAACTTCTAGGTTCCAACAAAACAATACACTAACGTCACCTAGGGTACAGACATTGGTCAATTCATCCGGATCACCTGCACTTACCTTACCTGTGACCTCGGGAGTTAGAGAACGACCCCGAGAGGGAGAAATGAAGGGGTAAACATAGTGTGACCTGATTCAGATGACAATGTACACAGGTTAGGACCAGGCTTTCGATCCTTAGTCACTCTTGAATCTGAAAACATTGTGTATCAGGAATAATAATCTTATAAATCAATTCTAGAGATATAGAAAAATAATTACAGAATTATACAGAAATTATATCAAAATTCCAGGCATTTTTGGAAGATGGAATATTTTGTACTCCCCTCTGATGACCAGGAAGTTACTGAGTTGTCCCAAAAGGGCGCCCGGTTCACTCCGTGGGGTTTTCCATAGGGTAAGACCTAGAGACTAACAAGCCCCCCCCCCATGTGGTCCTGTGGACTCAAGACGGATGGAAGTGGATACGCCACTTACGTGCGCCGACCCCAAAGGGAAACGCTACCGATTAACCTCGGTAGGGCCGCCTGGTGATCTAGCACACCTTCTACTAGCTATGCAGCTTAGTACGCGTGAATATATGGCTTCCCTCAACACCGTCCGGAGACGTATCCGATCTCCCAAGGATATCGGGAACCATGCCCCCTCGAGACCAACCCAATCCGAAAAACTCCCCTATGGGAGGGGCTCGAATATTGGGCCCGAGGTTCCTCTAGTAACGTCAGAGGTACCACGAGTACTAGGGGTCCATAGCGCTCGCACCACGGCAGCTGAAGGGGAGTTTCGTTTAACTCCGTAAACATAGATGACAACTTTGAAATTTGAAATGCGCTATACACTGACATCTAGTGGCTAATACGCTAAGCTTTATCATGTTCACCATATTTCGTTTTGATCAATTTCGAGGTTAATTAGCTAACCAGTTGATACCGAAATTAAGGTTCGCCAGAAGTAAAGAATCATGATGGATGTCAAAGGAATGTTGGTTCTTTGTTACGACAAGGGCAAGGCCAGTTGAGTTGGGGGAAAGTGTTATAACAAAAGCAATGTAAGAAACAGCGTCCTTAAAGATTTCTAAAGGGGCTCAATAGGAAATTCTTTGGATCATTTACAATGGCGACAAAACAGCCACAAAGGGATTTTGGTTGAAAAGGAGTTTCCTGAGAGTGAAAGTTACATATACACGCGCGCAGCTGTGGTCAGTCGAAGAGTCTTCGGCGTCAGGCCGATGAGAGCAGTCCGAGGCGTGAAGCCTATTAGGGCGGTCAACCTGTTCGGTGTTTGATAATTGTCGGTTCATATATACGTGAGGAACAAATAAAGTGTATCGAGCAATAAACATTCTGCCGTCGGTAACACTAAACCGAGATTGGTAACCCTCGGTCGGCAACTTTCATTTCGTTGTTTGAAAAGAAGAAGCAGTAAATAAATAAGTTGGAAACGGGCATTCCAGTGTTATTAAAATCCCCTTCTCACACCCATCCACGAATACCCTGAGAGAAACCTCATTGCTCGCCGACTTATTTGCACGCCATTAAATTATTGCTTCAAATTGGCGTCCACAACGTGGAATTGTGTGCACCCATAAACATTTTAGTTACACAGTGTACAACAATCGTATGTTAGAATTAGAATTTTAGTTCGTCCTTGACAACATATACATGTTATGAGACACGTCAAAATGTATAAATACAGTATATACATAAAGTCAAATTGATTACATACAATATACACAGTAAGCAGCTTTTCTATTGTTTCATGTGGTATTTGCATAGACTAATTTACTACAAGAAATGTCATAATATAAATATTACAGGTTTGTGAATGTACTATGCTCCCAGTGCTCATTTACATGGTTAGAGTTCCAAAAACCATTAACCGTATAAAAACAGTGTGCATGCAAATATTCTTAAATTGTTTTAATGATGCAGCTTGTTTAAATGAATTTGTAAGTTTATTATATAACATTATCACTTTGTAGTTAAAGCTTCCTTCATAAAGGCTCGTTTGGTGCGCTCGAATTGTCAGTTTATCCTTGTTACGAGTGTGGTACATCAGCATTTACTTGAAAATGATTTATATTTGTATGAACATTTGTGGATGTTATGGCTCTCGAAAGGGGACACATTATTATTCCTCTACCTCCGTATAACTGTGATCAGAATGCAACTGAGCTGGCGTGGACACAACTAAGGAATGTTTTCAGAGGATGCAACGTTACTTGTGATATCTTCGCTTATCTTACACAATATTTTGCTGAACTGTGATTTTCAAGGTTGACCACACTGCAGAAACAAAGGATTGTTAGCTCCCGCTTCTTGCCCGCAGCACACCGTAAATCCAGCGCTCAAGAAAATATGCGCGCACTGTACATACCTGCATGTGTAGAGCTTGTATTTTCTAACCAAAATAATTAATTTGCGCATTGTGAGGTGATATTGCGGTATAGGAAGTTTGGTAGATGATATCGAATTGAGAGAAGGTTATTTCTAGCAAGATGGAGCAACGTGCCATACATCTAATGTCACCGTGAAACTTGTAAACAGTTTCTTTGATAATCGAATAATCTCAAAAGGTCTGTGACCCCAGATCCCCTGACCTAACCTCAGCGGATTTTTTCTTGTGGGGTATTTAAAAATAGAGTGTACAAGAATAGTCCACGGACAATTGATGTTCTCAAGGAATCCATTTCAACCGAAATAAGTAACATTGGCGAGGACACTTTCCGTCAAACTTGAGAGAATATGGCGAGACGAGTACAAACATGTATAGTTGCTGATGGAGGACACTTCCAACATTTTCTCTGAGATGTAAATAGTGTAATGTAATCTCCCAATTGTGTATTATATTCTCCCAAAGTTACACGTGTCACCTATTATTGCTTCAATAGTTATGGCCTGTTGAAATGGTTCAGGTTTATATGGATCACACTATATATCAAAACCAATTTAATAATTCACTCTCTCTATATAAATTTATCTGTCATTCTGGGTAAGCAGGTCATAGAAAGAGCATACGTGAAACATAATCTGCTAAAGTTATGGACCCCGGCTGCGTCTGCGAATTTAGAACTTTCGTCCTTCAAACTCTCACACTTATTCCTTCCTTCTGGCATGCATAAGGGGTAATCCTCTTTATCTCTTAAGCCCCAAATAAAGTGCAGTAGAGGTGATCCTTGAAGTTGTCCCAGGGTCCCTGGAGCCATATCACTAGCGAGTAATCTTAAAACAAACCGATTGAAGTTCACATTCACCAAATTCGCGTGTTTGGGGTTGTGTGACTGTCGATGGCGCAGAGGCTTGCGTGTCGGTTCTTCTCAGCTCATCCCCCACTGCCGAGTCAAAGTTTCCCAGTTTCCCGCTGGAGGGGATTGACCATTCATAGGTTTGGGCAAGGCATCTCCTGGTGAGGTAATCAAGTCTACCTCTATATTAATGCAATGGTTATTTTAATTAAGGGCCGGCATATAATAAAACTTCAGCAGACGAAACAGGACACAGCTTTGAGGCTTCTATCATCGGGCATGTTACACTAGTGTTCAGTATTGTAGTTAAAAGTGACTATTGTCATTGTGAAGTATCACACCTTGTAAATATCATTAGGGCAGAAATCAGGTTTCCCTATTGGAGCATTCCACACCAGTTGTATGTCAGACAACTGGGATAGAGGGATGATATGGGTGTACCAGAACTCTGCTAGCTTTCAGCACCGACGCCCCAACCAGGACAGACGACCAACAGCGCTCCTGCGCCGATAAAAGCAGTTGTAGTACAAAAAGTCCTCACGTGGCAGCGTCACACTCGCTCATCGCCGACACTTTCGACTCTGAAATGAAGCAATTGGACTTCCAAAATGCGTTACTATCACTAAATTTCCTACTGACTGAAACGGCAACGATGTTCTAAATTGTAAAATTTATTTCTGATTTTCGAATGTATTTCTTTATTACGTTCACAAATATGGTCTTGCAAGAAAATCTTAAACAGAAAACAAAGAAATGGAAGTTCAGATGTCACTGGCCTTACAAATGCAATGTAATAAGACATGTATAAACAAATTATAACGTTTAGAAAGGGCCATGAACCATAGAAATGCATTTGTTCGGAACCTTTCTATGCTTACAAACATCAAATTTTGAAATACCAAACACATATTTGATCCAGAAACGAAAAGTCGCTCTAAAATACCGACAACTACCAAAAATGAGACACTAAGATCTTCAAGAATGTATTAATTCGATTTAATTGTGCTTGTCATCTATTGTTTGCAACAAAGGTTTTGAAGATCTGTTGTTTTGTTTCCTCCATTTGTCGCAGAAGTGAGTTCTTCAGTATTTATTGTTTAATTTTCTGTGTCTTATGATCTTCTGTGATTTTTACTTCTCAATGTGTTTAAGTTTGCCATTTCTCCTGTTATTCATTTTGATCCGAATTTTCCATTTGTACACGTGTTCAAAACACATTGTTTGTTATACTTCTTTCTTTTATCTCTGTTCAAAATAATTTTACAAATAGTTTAAATAAACTTCACGATGAGCTGGAAACTTTAAACTTTAAACGTATACAATGTTCTACATCAATTAAATAGTAAAGCATACAAAAATCGTATATCATTTATTATTTTTGTGCAGCATGTAACGATAGTCGCTTGTTTATGACAAATGACAGACGTGTGGTGAGAAAGATGTTCGTCACAAGGGCGTGCTCTTGAGCGATGACAAAAGAGGGCGCGCAGTGCGTCGTCAAGTGCGTGTCGCTAATTAGCACAGCAATATGCGTGCATATCCGTGCGAGAGACACGTGTCTGCTCTGACTAGCAAGTAATTTAACGTGAAATCATATTTTGAAACAGAAACAAGGTGTCAAGAGACGGATGTTCAAAACATCGTAACAAATAATTGAACAAAGGAAGTTCACGTACGTTGACGTAACAGAAAATGCAAAAGTAGACTTACAACACTTCAAATTATATAAACTGGGAAGAAAAAGGTTTTAAAAAGTCAGTTATAAAAACAAAGAGCATGGCCCACTATGGATAATTTTCTATTAGATATAAAATTGTCATGGAAAACAAAATACTGATACAAATTTAAAGTTTCAACTATTCACGTAGTGATATTCGAGCTATACTGCATCGCTTTGTATTATAACTCTGTAATGTAAGCTTGTAATAATATATTACTTTAATAACATACAAAATTAATTTAACACACAGTCATATACCGTATTCATAATGATTCTTCTCCCATAATGAAGCTATTATATGTTTTTCTTCTTTTTTGTTGCAGAAATTTCAAATCATCTCCATAGCATCGCGACATTTTACGATCACTTACAGAATCATTTCCTTACTGACGCATTTTGCGTCTGTTTTGTTTCATAACTATTCTATCGCATTAATACTCCGTTAAATATTCATTTTAACATTTTAAAACCTTGCTGGGAAGCTAAGTTTAAATAAATGTTACAGACTATAAAGAATAAACTTGGAAAAATAGAAAAGATATGAAATAAAACAAAAGAATGGCTGCACATGTGCTACTCTATCTTGAAGTGAATAAAACAGATAAAAATGTAATACTGCTAGCAGAAATGAGCTATTTAGAACGGATAAACGCTGTAGAAGGAACGACATTCGTGTATAATTGAGAATTTATAATTTAAATGAAGATATTGAACAATTAAAAGGAATAATAGACAGAAACAGAACTGTAGGCGACCTAAACAAGTACCTAAAAGTTGGCAATTTTGTGAATTTGGAATTAGACCATTTTCCACATATGAATTGCTTCTCTCTCACAGTGCCCACATAGATTTCCTGATACCATTCTCCATGATGTGAAGACAAAACATTTCTACATACGAGGGCTGTTCAAAAAAGAACAATCACCTTTTTTTGAGCACGTACCTTTACTCATTCTCATTATTTTGATGGTCCTTCTCAAAATGGTCTCCGCTGAATGCGATGTACCTGTCCCAGCGTTTCTGCCAGTCTTCAAAGACATGCTGGATGCCATTTTTGGGGAGATCTTTCAAAATCGCCTCCGCAACCTTCACTACTGCTTCTGATGATGGATAATGTCTCCCACGAAGGCGTTTCTTCAAGTTAGGGAATAGAAAAAAGTCACATGGGGCTAAATCCGGACTATAGGGAGGGTGAGGGATGTACTTTACGTTGATTTTTACAAGATATTCAGCAACATCATTGGCAGTATGCGGCTGCGCATTATCGAGCTGCAGCATCCAGCCTGCTCCACGGAAATGTGGTCTTTTGCGCCTTATATGGACTTGCAATGTTTTCAGGACATCCCTGTAGTATTGTCCAGTTACTGATGTGTGTGCAGGTACAACATGCTGATAAACCATTCCATGAATATCAAAGAATGAGATGATCATAACTTTCCCAGCAGAAGCAAACACTTTTGGGTTGGTGATGAAGGAGATTTGCACACTGAGCTTTGCCGTTTGCTCTCAGGATCAAAATGATGTAGCCAGGTTTCATCAGCAGTGATTACGTTTGAAACAAACTCCTTATCTTCCTCTAACATCAACTTTAACTGCATGCAGACCTGCATGCGAATGTCCTTTTGTTCGGGAATCAACAGTCTTGGAACCCATCGCGCTCAAACACGTCTCATGTGTAATGTTTCTGTCACACACGTGTGGGTGGCACCTAATGAAATGTTCAGTATTTCAGAAAGTGTTCTTAAGGTAATTAGTCGATTCTCTCTCACAATGGCAGCAGCAGTGTTGATGTTTTCTTCCGTAAGAGCAGTAACTGGAGCAATGGGTCCACCTTCATTTGAAATTGATTGTCTCCCCTCTTTAAACTTTTAAATCATCTTCGAGCTGTGCTATAGGGAAGGACATAGGCCTCCTGTAACATTGTATAGGCCTCAACTGAAGATTTGTTGAGACGAAAGAAGAATTTCTAAGCCGCATATTGTTCCTCGCGTGTTACCTCCATTGTAGCGGTAGGCGATACTGAACATGTCTGAACTTGCCTGGTTCTCACAGGCGGAAACCAGGAGTACCAATAATGAAACTACTACGGCGTGTTTGTTTACATTGAGCTAACAAAATATAATGAGATTGAATTTTAGTTCGAAAAATTATGACCGTAAAAAAGTTATGATAATTCTTTACTGAACAGCCGTCGTAAACTTAAATTATTATATTACTATATTTTTACGTAATTACTACATAAAATTATAGACCTTGTTAATATATACAATTTGTATAAACATATATCTTTCCTTGGAGTAAAGTTTTTCCGAGATATTTCTTTAAATTTCCCAATAATGTGTAATAAAATATTTCCTTGGGAAATGTCTTGTACTGAAATTTTCCAAGTTACGAGTTAAAAATTTTAATAATTATTTTTAATTTTGAATTTATTCGACTGATTTCGTTATTGTTTACATTAAGCGATTCTCAGTTGTGTAAGTCTTGATGATGCAGGGAATTTGCAATTATTTGAATTTCCTTTTTTCCACGATGCACGAATTTCTCTTATCACAATCGTAGTCTTGGAATAACGTGATATATTTTAGCTGATTTGTCAAATTAATATAAGATTCCTTGTGCACATTATTTTACTTTCTGATTACTGGATATAAAAGATAATAACACAATTTACATACGCATTTACCCTTACAAAAACATAACCTCTCGTAGAAGAAAGATGATTGATTTTCCGTCGTCCTGAATACCGTTGGCTTCCTCGCCTGCTCTGTGACATCGTTTCGCTTTGAGTAAACCTTTTACACTTTCCCACAGTTATAATAAACACATTTTAACGTGTTTTTAACAATTTCTAACATTTAACGTAACTCTAAAATGATAAAAATAATATCACAAAATATATAAGTACTAACAATGCTCTGAGCTAAACAAAAACAACTGTTGCAAATGTTAAACTTCAGTTTCACGTCCAAATAACACAAAAACACTCTACCATGTAACTAACATTTTACCATTACAAGTAAACATAGAGTTGTCCTTGATAATATATCTACACAAAATAAAAAATAATCTTCTAAAGTCCAATCTAACATTTGAAAGCTCCTCACATATATATAATACAAGAAATAAAGGAAACTTAACAAAACCAACAGTGAACACTTCTACTTATGACCTGAACAGCTTAACCTCACACATTATCAACTTATATAATGCACTGCCACTGGAACTGAAAGGCTGCAGGAACATAAAAGGTTTTAAAAGGAAATTTGCTGAAAATTTACTGAAGGCATATATTGATAGCTGATAAAGTGTTACACATTTATAGCTGGTTTGAAAGCTGAACTGTTTAAAAATTAATATGGATTAATGTCCCATAGAATATGTAGCTTCTATTTTTCTGTTAAGTTCTTTGTTACTATTATTTCTTGAGTTATAGTGAATTTCTGTATCTTTGTATGTTTCATATATGTTATTCTTGTACGGTAATTTATTCCTACTATGAAAATGTAATATAAGTATTGTTAAGGGCTGTCTGCCATCATTTTATATATTTTTGTACTGTTCCCTAGCATGAGCTATGGCTCTGGGAACCTTTTCAGATAACAATAAATAAAAAAATAAATTAAATAAAATAAAATATGCAAAGAAAACAAAATTTCAAGGGCATCACATAACTTTAGTTCTTAAAGGAAAGTAATATGTGCAAGAACAGGGGAATTCATGTGTGACACACATTACATTTGGTTACTTTCTATCTTACGTAAATAGGTTTTGAGGTTCTGGACGTTTTGAGGTTATCTGTATCCAAGAAATTGCCAAATTTTGCTTTGCGTGGAAGCTATTTACAAAATATTGATTTTAGAAAAACTGACCAAGTATTTTGATTAAACTTGTCATTATTCGGGATATTTAGATGCTAAATTAAACAAATATTACGACTTTTCTGTGAATGTCCTCAGAAATCTTCTTTATTATGAGTGATTTTTGTATCACTAATAAACTGTAAGAGATAGGCGATGTGTACTGTGTGATCCAAATAAACCTGAACCATTTCAATAGGCCATCACTGATATTTTAATGATATCAGTGGCTCTGGGAGAACTGACAACACTGACAATTCTTGACAGTTGACAGTCTTACATTTGCAACAACATGCAGTAATCACTACGAGAGCGCGTTTACATTTTAAAACATATTGGAAGACAAATTCCTTGGTAACTAAACAACGGGAATTTCGAACGCGATGTTCCGACAAAGACAACAAATTTATCGCTCGTAGATAACTGGTATACTCATTAGTGAGAGTGGCAAACATAGACCGTCATCTGTTACAGATGTTCGCAGATGTTCCTTGAGAACATCAATTGTTTGTGGCCTATTCTTGTACACTCTATTTTTAGATACCGCCACAAGAAATAATCCGGTGAGTTTAGGTCAGGGGATCTGGAGGCCACAGACCTTTAGAGATTATTCGATTATCAAAGAAACTGGTTACAAGTTCCATGGTGTCATTAGTTGTATGGCACGTTGCTCAAATAATCTTCTCTCAATTCGATATCATCCAACTGCTCCACAAATGTCTTGAAGACACTCATACAAACTTTAGTGTCTACAGTCGTATCAAAGAAACTGGCTACAAGTTCCATGGTGTCATTAGATGTATGACACGTTCAAATAACCTTCTCTCAATTCGATATCATCCAGCTGCTCCACAAATGTCTTAAAGACACTCATATAAACTTTAGTGTCTACAGTCGTATCAAAGAAACTGGTTACAAGTTCCATGGTGTCATTAGATGTATGACACGTTCTTCAAATAACCTTCTCTCAATTCGGTATCATCCAGCTGCTCCACAAATGTCTTGAAGACACTCATATAAACTTTAGTGTCTACAGACGTATCAAAGAAACTGGCTACAAGTTCCATGGTGTCATTAGATGTATGACACGTTGTTCAAATAACCTTCTCTCAATTCGATATCATCCAGCTGCTCCACAATTGTCTTGAAGACACTCATATAAACTTTAGTGTCTACAGACGTATCAAAGAAACTGGTTACAAGTTCCATGGTGTCATTAGATGTATGACACGTTGTTCAAATAACCTTCTCTCAATTCGATATCATCCAGCTGCTCCACAATTGTCTTGAAGACACTCATATAAACTTTAGTGTCTACAGTCGTATCAAAGAAACTGGTTACAAGTTCCATGGTGTCATTAGATGTATGACACGTTCTTCAAATAACCTTCTCTCAATTCGATATCATCCAGCTGCTCCACAATTGTCTTGAAGACACTCATATAAACTTTAGTGTCTACAGTCGTATCAAAGAAACTGGCTACAAGTTCCATGGTGTCATTAGATGTATTACACGTTGTTCAAATAACCTTCTCTCAATTCGATATCATCCAGCTGCTCCACAATTGTCTTGAAGACACTCATATAAACTTTAGTGTCTACAGTCGTATCAAAGAAACTGGCTACAAGTTCCATGGTGTCATTAGATGTATGACACGTTCTTCAAATAACCTTCTCTCAATTCGATATCATCCAGCTGCTCCACAATTGTCTTGAAGACACTCATATAAACTTTAGTGTCTACAGTCGTATCAAAGAAACTGGCTACAAGTTCCATGGTGTCAGTAGATGTATGACACGTTGTTCAAATAACCTTCTCTCAATTCGATATCATCCAGCTGCTCCACAATTGTCTTGAAGACACTCATATAAACTTTAGTGTCTACAGTCGTATCAAAGAAACTGGCTACAAGTTCCATGGTGTCATTAGATGTATGGCACGTTGCTCAAATAATCTTCCCTCAATTCGATATCATCCAGCTGCTCCACAATTGTCTTGAAGATACTCATATAAACTTTAGTGTCTACAGTCGTATCAAAGAAACTGGCTACAAGTTCCATGGTGTCATTAGATGTATGACACGTTGCTCAAATAATCTTCTCTCAATTCGATATCATCCAGCTGCTCCACAAATGTCTTGAAGATACTCATATAAACTTTAGTGTCTACAGTCGTATCAAAGAAACTGGCTACAAGTTCCATGGTGTCATTAGATGTATGGCACGTTGCTCAAATAACCTTCTCTCAATTCGATAACATCCAGCTGCTCCACAAATGTCTTGCAGATACTCATATACACTTCAGTGTCTGCAGTCGTATCAAAGAAACTGGCTACAAGTTCCATGGTGTCATTAGATGTATGGCACGTTGCTCAAATAATCTTCTCTCAATTCGATATCATCCAGCTGCTCCACAAATGTCTTGAAGACACTCATATAAACTTTAGTGTCTACAGTCGTATCAAAGAAACTGGCTACAAGTTCCATGGTGTCATTAGATGTATGGCACGTTGCTAAAATAATCTTCTCTCAATTCGATATCATCCAGCTGCTCCACAAATGTCTTGAAGATATTCATATAAACTTCAGCGTCTACAGTCGTATCGAAGAAACTGGTTACAAGTTCCATGGTGTCATTAGTTGTATGGCACGTTGCTCAAATAATCTTCTCTCAATTCGATATCATCCAGCTGCTCCACAATTGTCTTGAAGATACTCATATAAACTTTAGTGTCTACAGTCGTATCAAAGAAACTAGCTACAAGTTCCATGGTGTCATTAGATGTATGGCACGTTGCTAAAATAATCTTCTCTCAATTCGATATCATCCAGCTGCTCCACAAATGTCTTGAAGATACTCATATAAACTTCAGCGTCTACAGTCGTATCGAAGAATCTGGTTACAAGTTCCATGGTGTCATTAGATGTATGGCACGTTGCTAAAATAATCTTCTCTCAATTCGATATCATCCAGCTGCTCCACAAATGTCTTGAAGATACTCATATAAACTTCAGCGTCTACAGTCGTATCAAAGAAACTGGTTACAAGTTCCATGGTGTCATTAGTTGTATGGCACGTTGCTCAAATAATCTTCTCTCAATTCGATATCATCCAGCTGCTCCACAATTTTCTTGAAGATACTCATATAAACTTTAGTGTCTACAGTCGTATCAACGAAACTGGTTACAAGTTTCATGGTGTCATTAGATGTATGGCACGTTGCTAAAATAATCTTCTCTCAATTCGATATCATCCAGCTGCTCCACAAAAGTCTTGAAGGTACTTACATAACCTTCAGTGTCTACAGCCGTATCAAAGAAACTGGGACCAAGGATCCTGGAAGTTGACACTGCGCACCATACTCCAAAACTTTCATCATGCAGGGAGCTTCGTGGATCACTTGGGGGTTTACAGCAGCCAAATATCTTGTGTTTTGTGTGTTTATGTAACCATGGCTCATCTGTAAACGACGTTATGGACGTGAAATAAGAGTACCCTAAAACCATCCACAGTAACTAATTCGTTTATCATAATCTGCTTCTTTCAGTTGTTGTACCACATGCACTCGGTAGCATGTAGGTCGTAGCTCTTGGACATGTTCCATATGAATTACCTGATTCCTGGCTCAATCGACACAATGATTTCTTTTAGAATTCAATTGCCCTCTGCGACCATCTGTAACACATGACGGTCTATGTTTCCCAGTCTCACTAATGAGTATACCAGTTGTCTACCAGCGATAAAATTGTTGCCTTTGTCGGAACATCGAACATTTGAACCATGGTTCAAATCCCGGCCATGCACTGCATTTTTAATGTTGCCTCTACCATCAAAACCCTATTCTCTATGCGGCTAGTGTGAAGAAATGATGAACTTCCATCAATTAACTAAAATAATAAGAGATAAATGATGAAGCCGGAGACTCAAGTACTTACGATAGTAAGTCGCCACAAACGGTGTATATCGGATACGAGAGCCCCCTAGTGGTCTACCGGGGAAATGTGCGAGTCAAATGGACAATTTAATGTCAGGCCGGCACGTAGGCCGCGGTAGCTCAAAGGGTTAGAGTGACTGGACGCACACCAGGAGATCCATGGTTCAAATGCCGGCCTTGGCATTCAATTTTTCGTGTTGACTCTATCCATCATTAGAGCAATAAGTGTTTGTGCAAGAGCAGACAAAGTCATGTATATAAGACATTTGACTATCACTTAAAGTCTACTGTATTCCCTTGTAACTAAAATAATATAATGTTTATCTTGAAGTAGATAGAGCAATAAGTGTTTGTACAAGAGTAGAGAAAGTCATGTATACAAAACATTTGACCATCACTTAAAGTCTACTGTATTCCCTTGTAACTACAATAATATAATGTTTATCTTGAAGTAGATAGAGCAATAAGTGTTTGTACAAGAGTAGAGAAAGTCATGTATATAAAACATTTGACTATCACTTAAAGTCTGCTGTATTCCCTTGTAACTACAATAATATAATGTTTATCTTGAAGTAGATAGAGCAATAAGTGGTTGTACAAGAGTAGAGAAAGTCATGTATATAAAACATTTGACTATCACTTAAAGTCTGCTGTATTCCCTTGTAACTACAATAATATAATGTTTATCTTGAAGTAGATAGAGCAATAAGTGGTTGTACAAGAGTAGAGAAAGTCATGTATATAAAACATTTGACTATCACTTAAAGTCCACTGTATTCCCTTGTAACTACAATAATATAATGTTTATCTTGAAGTAGATAGAGCAATAAGTGTTTGTACAAGAGTAGAGAAAGTCATGTATATAAAACATTTGACTATCACTTAAAGTCTGCTGTATTCCCTTGTAACTACAATAATATAATGTTTATCTTGAAGTAGATAGAGCAATAAGTGTTTGTACAAGAGTAGAGAACGTCATGTATACAAAACATTTGACCATCACTTAAAGTCTACTGTATTCCCTTGTAACTACAATAATATAATGTTTATCTTGAAGTAGATAGAGCAATAAGTGTTTGTACAAGAGTAGAGAAAGTCATGTATAAAAAACATTTGACCATCACTTAACGTCTACTGTATTCCCTTGTAACTACAATAATATAATGTTTATCTTGAAGTAGATAGAGCAATAAGTGTTTGTACAAGAGTAGAGAAAGTCATGTATATAAAACATTTGACTATCACTTAAAGTCTGCTGTATTCCCTTGTAACTACAATAATATAATGTTTATCTTGAAGTAGATAGAGCAATAAGTGGTTGTACAAGAGTAGAGAAAGTCATGTATATAAAACATTTGACTATCACTTAAAGTCTGCTGTATTCCCTTGTAACTACAATAATATAATGTTTATCTTGAAGTAGATAGAGCAATAAGTGGTTGTACAAGAGTAGAGAAAGTCATGTATATAAAAAATTTGACTATCACTTAAAGTCTACTGTATTCCCTTGTAACTACAATAATATAATGTTTATCTTGAAGTAGATAGAGCAATAAGTGTTTGTACAAGAGTAGAGAAAGTCATGTATACAAAACATTTGACCATCACTTAAAGTCTACTGTATTCCCTTGTAACTACAATAATATAATGTTTATCTTGAAGTAGATAGAGCAATAAGTGGTTGTACAAGAGTAGAGAAAGTCATGTATATAAAACATTTGACTATCACTTAAAGTCTGCTGTATTCCCTTGTAACTACAATAATATAATGTTTATCTTGAAGTAGATAGAGCAATAAGTGTTTGTACAAGAGTAGAGAAGTCATGTATATAAAACATTTGACTATCACTTAAAGTCTACTGTATTCCCTTGTAACTACAATAAGATAAGGTTTATCTTGAAGTAGATAGAGCAATAAGTGGTTGTACAAGAGTAGAGAAAGTCATGTATGTAAAAAATTTGACTATCACTTAAAGTCTACTGTATTCCCTTGTAACTACAATAATATAATGTTTATCTTGAAGTAGATAGAGCAATAAGTGTTTGTACAAGAGTAGAGAAAGTCATGTATACAAAACATTTGACTATTACTTAAAGTCTGCTGTATTCCCTTGTAACTACAATAAGATAATGTTTATCGTGAAGTAGATAGAGCAATAAATGTTTGTACAAGAGTAGAGAAAGTCATGTATATAAAACATTTGATTATCACTTAAAGTCTACTGTATTCCCTTGTAACTACAATAAGATAATGTTTATCTTGAAGTAGATAGAGCAATAAGTGGTTGTACAAGAGTAGAGAAAGTCATGTATATAAAACATTTGACTATCACTTAAAGTCTACTGTATTCCCTTGTAACTACAATAAGATAATGTTTATCTTGAAGTGGATAGAGCAATATGTGTTTGTACAAGATTAGAGAAAGTCATGTATATAAAACATTTGACTATCACTTAAAGTCTACTGTATTCCCTTGTAACTACAATAAGATAATGTTTATCTTGAAGTAGATAGAGCAATAAGTGGTTGTACAAGAGTAGAGAAAGTCATGTATATAAAACATTTGACTATCACTTAAAGTCTACTGTATTCCCTTGTAACTACAATAATATAATGTTTATCTTGAAGTAGATAGAGCAATAAGTGTTTGTACAAGAGTAGAGAAAGTCATGTATATAAAACATTTGACTATCACTTAAAGTCTACTGTATTCCCTTGTAACTACAATAAGATAATGTTTATCTTGAAGTAGATAGAGCAATATGTGTTTGTACAAGAGTAGAGAAAGTCATGTATATAAAACATTTGACTATCACTTAAAGTCTACTGTATTCCCTTGTAACTACAATAAGATAAGGTTTATCTTGAAGTGGATAGAGCAATAAGTGTTTGTACAAGAGTAGAGAAAGTCATGTATATAAAACATTTGACTATCACTTAAAGTCTACTGTATTCCCTTGTAACTACAATAAGATAATGTTTATCTTGAAGTAGATAGAGCAATAAGTGTTTGTACAAGAGTAGAGAAAGTCATGTATATAGAACATTTGACTGTCACTTAAAGTCTACTCTATTCCCTTGTAACTACAATAAGATAATGTTTATCTTGAAGTAGATAGAGCAATAAGTGTTTGTACAAGAGTAGAGAAAGTCATGTATATAAAACATTTGACTATCACTTGAAGTCTACTGCATTCCCTTGTAACTACAATAAGATAATGTTTATCTTGAAGTAGATAGAGCAATATGTGTTTGTACAGGAGTAGAGAAAGTCATGTATATAAAACATTTGACTATCACTTAAAGTCTGCTGTATTCTCTTGTAACTGCAATAAGATAATGTTTATCTTGAAGTAGATAGAGCAATAAGTGTTTGTACAAGAGTAGAGAAAGTCATGTATATAAAACATTTGACTATCACTTAAAGTCTACTGTATTCTCTTGTAACTGCAATAAGATAATGTTTATCTTGAAGTAGATAGAGCAATAAGTGTTTGTACAAGAGTAGAGAAAGTCATGTATATAAAACATTTGACTATCACTTAAAGTCTACTGTATTCCCTTGTAACTACAATAAGATAATGTTTATCTTGAAGCAGATAGAGCAATAAGTGTATGTAGAAGAGTAGGGGAAGTCATGTATATAAAACATTTGACTATCACTTAAAGTCTGCTGTATTCTCTTGTAACTGCAATAAGATAATGTTTATCTTGAAGTAGATAGAGCAATAAGTGTTTGTACAAGAGTAGAGAAAGTCATGTATATAAAACATTTGACTATCACTTAAAGTCTACTGTATTCCCTTGTAACTACAATAAGATAATGTTTATCTTGAAGTAGATAGAGCAATAAGTGTTTGTACAAGAGTAGAGAAAGTCATGTATATAAAACATTTGACTATCACTTAAAGTCTGCTGTATTCTCTTGTAACTGCAATAAGATAATGTTTATCTTGAAGTAGATAGAGCAATAAGTGTTTGTACAAGAGTAGAGAAAGTCATGTATATAAAACATTTGACTATCACTTAAAGTCTACTGTATTCCCTTGTAACTACAATAAGATAATGTTTATCTTGAAGTAGATAGAGCAATAAGTGTTTGTACAAGAGTAGAGAAAGTCATATATATAAAACATTTGACTATCACCTAAAGTCTACTCTATTCCCTTGTAACTAGAATAAGATAATGTTTATCTTGAAGTAGATAGAGCAATAAGTGTTTGTACAAGAGTAGAGAAAGTCATATATATAAAACATTTGACTATCACTTAAAGTCTACTGTATTCCCTTGTAACTACAATAAGATAATGTTTATCTTGAAGTAGATAGAGCAATAAGTGTTTGTACAATAGTAGAGAAAGTCATGTATATAAAACATTTGACTATCACTTAAAGTCTACTGTATTCCCTTGTAACTACAATAAGATAATGTTTATCTTGAAGTAGATAGAGCAATAAGTGTTTGTACAATAGTAGAGAAAGTCATATATATAAAACATTTGACTATCACTTAAAGTCTACTGTATTCCCTTGTAACTACAATAAGATAATGTTTATCTTGAAGTAGATAGAGCAATAAGTGTTTGTACAATAGTAGAGAAAGTCATGTATATAAAACATTTGACTATCACCTAAAGTCTACTGTATTCCCTTGTAACTACAATAAGATAATGTTTATCTTGAAGTAGATAGAGCAATAAGTGTTTGTACAAGAGTAGAGAAAGTCATATATATAAAACATTTGACTATCACCTAAAGTCTACTCTATTCCCTAGTAACTAGAATAAGATAATGTTTATCTTGAAGTAGATAGAGCAATAAGTGTTTGTACAAGAGTAGAGAAAGTCATATATATCAAACATTTGACTATCACTTAAAGTCTACTGTATTCCCTTGTAACTACAATAAGATAATGTTTATCTTGAAGTAGATAGAGCAATAAGTGTTTGTACAAGAGTAGAGAAAGTCATGTATATAAAACATTTGACTATCACTTAAGTCTACTGTATTCCCTTGTAACTACAATAAGATAATGTTTATCTTGAAGTAGATAGAGCAATAAGTGTTTGTACAAGAGTAGAGAAAGTCATGTATATAAAACATTTGACTGTCACTTAAAGTCTACTGTATTCCCTTGTAACTACAATAAGATAATGTTTATCTTGAAGTAGATAGAGCAATAAGTGGTTGTACAAGAGTAGAGAAAGTCATGTATATAAAACATTTGACTATCACTTAAAGTCTACTGTATTCCCTTGTAACTACAATAAGATAATGTTTATCTTGAAGTGGATAGAGCAATATGTGTTTGTACAAGATTAGAGAAAGTCATGTATATAAAACATTTGACTATCACTTAAAGTCTACTGTATTCCCTTGTAACTACAATAAGATAATGTTTATCTTGAAGTAGATAGAGCAATAAGTGGTTGTACAAGAGTAGAGAAAGTCATGTATATAAAACATTTGACTATCACTTAAAGTCTACTGTATTCCCTTGTAACTACAATAAGATAATGTTTATCTTGAAGTAGATAGAGCAATAAGTGTTTGTACAAGAGTAGAGAAAGTCATGTATATAAAACATTTGACTATCACTTAAAGTCTACTGTATTCCCTTGTAACTACAATAAGATAATGTTTATCTTGAAGTAGATAGAGCAATATGTGTTTGTACAAGAGTAGAGAAAGTCATGTATATAAAACATTTGACTATCACTTAAAGTCTACTGTATTCCCTTGTAACTACAATAAGATAAGGTTTATCTTGAAGTGGATAGAGCAATAAGTGTTTGTACAAGAGTAGAGAAAGTCATGTATATAAAACATTTGACTATCACTTAAAGTCTACTGTATTCCCTTGTAACTACAATAAGATAATGTTTATCTTGAAGTAGATAGAGCAATAAGTGTTTGTACAAGAGTAGAGAAAGTCATGTATATAGAACATTTGACTGTCACTTAAAGTCTACTCTATTCCCTTGTAACTACAATAAGATAATGTTTATCTTGAAGTAGATAGAGCAATAAGTGTTTGTACAAGAGTAGAGAAAGTCATGTATATAAAACATTTGACTATCACTTGAAGTCTACTGCATTCCCTTGTAACTACAATAAGATAATGTTTATCTTGAAGTAGATAGAGCAATATGTGTTTGTACAGGAGTAGAGAAAGTCATGTATATAAAACATTTGACTATCACTTAAAGTCTGCTGTATTCTCTTGTAACTGCAATAAGATAATGTTTATCTCTCAGTAGATAGAGCAATGAGTGTTTGTACAAGAGTAGAGAAAGTCATGTATATAAAACATTTGACTATCACTTAAAGTCTACTGTATTCTCTTGTAACTGCAATAAGATAATGTTTATCTTGAAGTAGATAGAGCAATAAGTGTTTGTACAAGAGTAGAGAAAGTCATGTATATAAAACATTTGACTATCACTTAAAGTCTACTGTATTCCCTTGTAACTACAATAAGATAATGTTTATCTTGAAGCAGATAGAGCAATAAGTGTATGTAGAAGAGTAGGGGAAGTCATGTATATAAAACATTTGACTATCACTTAAAGTCTGCTGTATTCTCTTGTAACTGCAATAAGATAATGTTTATCTTGAAGTAGATAGAGCAATAAGTGTTTGTACAAGAGTAGAGAAAGTCATGTATATAAAACATTTGACTATCACTTAAAGTCTACTGTATTCCCTTGTAACTACAATAAGATAATGTTTATCTTGAAGTAGATAGAGCAATAAGTGTTTGTACAAGAGTAGAGAAAGTCATGTATATAAAACATTTGACTATCACTTAAAGTCTGCTGTATTCTCTTGTAACTGCAATAAGATAATGTTTATCTTGAAGTAGATAGAGCAATAAGTGTTTGTACAAGAGTAGAGAAAGTCATGTATATAAAACATTTGACTATCACTTAAAGTCTACTGTATTCCCTTGTAACTACAATAAGATAATGTTTATCTTGAAGTAGATAGAGCAATAAGTGTTTGTACAAGAGTAGAGAAAGTCATATATATAAAACATTTGACTATCACCTAAAGTCTACTCTATTCCCTTGTAACTAGAATAAGATAATGTTTATCTTGAAGTAGATAGAGCAATAAGTGTTTGTACAAGAGTAGAGAAAGTCATATATATATAAAACATTTGACTATCACTTAAAGTCTACTGTATTCCCTTGTAACTACAATAAGATAATGTTTATCTTGAAGTAGATAGAGCAATAAGTGTTTGTACAATAGTAGAGAAAGTCATGTATATAAAACATTTGACTATCACTTAAAGTCTACTGTATTCCCTTGTAACTACAATAAGATAATGTTTATCTTGAAGTAGATAGAGCAATAAGTGTTTGTACAATAGTAGAGAAAGTCATATATATAAAACATTTGACTATCACTTAAAGTCTACTGTATTCCCTTGTAACTACAATAAGATAATGTTTATCTTGAAGTAGATAGAGCAATAAGTGTTTGTACAATAGTAGAGAAAGTCATGTATATAAAACATTTGACTATCACCTAAAGTCTACTGTATTCCCTTGTAACTACAATAAGATAATGTTTATCTTGAAGTAGATAGAGCAATAAGTGTTTGTACAAGAGTAGAGAAAGTCATATATATAAAACATTTGACTATCACCTAAAGTCTACTCTATTCCCTAGTAACTAGAATAAGATAATGTTTATCTTGAAGTAGATAGAGCAATAAGTGTTTGTACAAGAGTAGAGAAAGTCATATATATAAAACATTTGACTATCACTTAAAGTCTACTGTATTCCCTTGTAACTACAATAAGATAATGTTTATCTTGAAGTAGATAGAGCAATAAGTGTTTGTACAAGAGTAGAGAAAGTCATGTATATAAAACATTTGACTATCACTTAAGTCTACTGTATTCCCTTGTAACTACAATAAGATAATGTTTATCTTGAAGTAGATAGAGCAATAAGTGTTTGTACAAGAGTAGAGAAAGTCATGTATATAAAACATTTGACTGTCACTTAAAGTCTACTGTATTCCCTTGTAACTACAATAAGATAATGTTTATCTTGAAGTAGATAGAGCAATAAGTGTTTGTACAAGAGTAGAGATAGTCATGTATATAAAACATTTAACTATCACTTAAAGTCTACTGTATTCCCTTGTAACTACAATAAGATAATGTTTATCTTGAAGTAGATAGAGCAATAAGTGTTTGTACAAGAATAGGGAAAGTCATATTATAAAACATTTGACTATCACTTAAAGTCTACTGTATTCCCTTGTAACTACAATAAGATAATGTTTATCTTGAAGTAGATAGAGCAATAAGTGTTTGTACAAGAATAGGGAAAGTCATATTATAAAACATTTGACTATCACTTAAAGTCAACTCTATTCCCTTGTAACTACAATAAGATAATGTTTATCTTGAAGTAGATAGAGCAATAAGTGTTTGTACAAGAGTAGAGAAAGTCATGTATATAAAACATTTGACTATCACTTAAAGTCTGCTGTATTCCCTTGTAACTACAATAATATAATGTTTATCTTGAAGTAGATAGAGCAATAAGTGTTTGTACAAGAGTAGAGAAGTCATGTATATAAAACATTTGACTATCACTTAAAGTCTAATGTATTCCCTTGTAACTACAATAAGATAATGTTTATCTTGAAGTAGATAGAGCAATAAGTGGTTGTACAAGAGTAGAGAAAGTCATGTATGTAAAACATTTGACTATCACTTAAAGTCTAGTGTATTCCCTTGTAACTACAATAATATAATGTTTATCTTGAAGTAGATAGAGCAATAAGTGTTTGTACAAGAGTAGAGAAAGTCATGTATACAAAACATTTGACTATTACTTAAAGTCTGCTGTATTCCCTTGTAACTACAATAAGATAATGTTTATCGTGAAGTAGATAGAGCAATAAGTGTTTGTACAAGAGTAGAGAAAGTCATGTATATAAAACATTTGACTATCACTTAAAGTCTACAGTATTCCCTTGTAACTACAATAAGATAATGTTTATCTTGAAGTAGATAGAGCAATAAGTGGTTGTACAAGAGTAGAGAAAGTCTTGTATCTAAAACATTTGACTATCACTTAAAGTCTACTGTATTCCCTTGTAACTACAATAAGATAATGTTTATCTTGAAGTAGATAGAGCAATAAGTGTTTGTACAAGAGTAGAGAAAGTCATGTATATAAAACATTTGACTATCACTTAAAGTCTACTGTATTCCCTTGTAACTACAATAAGATAATGTTTATCTTGAAGTAGATAGAGCAATAAGTGGTTGTACAAGAGTAGAGAAAGTCATGTATATAAAACATTTGACTATCACTTAAAGTCTACTGTATTCCCTTGTAACTACAATAAGATAATGTTTATCTTGAAGTAGATAGAGCAATAAGTGTTTGTACAAGAGTAGAGAAAGTCATGTATATAAAACATTTGACTATCACTTAAAGTCTACTGTATTCCCTTGTAACTACAATAAGATAATGTTTATCTTGAAGTAGATAGAGCAATATGTGTTTGTACAAGAGTAGAGAAAGTCATGTATATAAAACATCTGACTATCACTTAAAGTCTACTGTATTCCCTTGTAACTACAATAAGATAAGGTTTATCTTGAAGTAGATAGAGCAATAAGTGTTTGTACAAGAGTAGAGAAAGTCATGTATATAGAACATTTGACTGTCACTTAAAGTCTACTCTATTCCCTTGTAACTACAATAAGATAATGTTTATCTTGAAGTAGATAGAGCAATAAGTGTTTGTACAAGAGTAGAGAAAGTCATGTATATAAAACATTTGACTATCACTTGAAGTCTACTGCATTCCCTTGTAACTACAATAAGATAATGTTTATCTTGAAGTAGATAGAGCAATATGTGTTTGTACAGGAGTAGAGAAAGTCATGTATATAAAACATTTGACTATCACTTAAAGTCTGCTGTATTCTCTTGTAACTGCAATAAGATAATGTTTATCTTGAAGTAGATAGAGCAATAAGTGTTTGTACAAGAGTAGAGAAAGTCATGTATATAAAACATTTGACTATCACTTAAAGTCTACTGTATTCTCTTGTAACTGCAATAAGATAATGTTTATCTTGAAGTAGATAGAGCAATAAGTGTTTGTACAAGAGTAGAGAAAGTCATGTATATAAAACATTTGACTATCACTTAAAGTCTATTGTATTCCCTTGTAACTACAATAAGATAATGTTTATCTTGAAGCAGATAGAGCAATAAGTGTATGTACAAGAGTAGAGAAAGTCATGTATATAAAACATTTGACTATCACTTAAAGTCTGCTGTATTCCCTTGTAACTACAATAATATAATGTTTATCTTGAAGTAGATAGAGCAATAAGTGGTTGTACAAGAGTAGAGAAAGTCATGTATATAAAACATTTGACTATCACTTAAAGTCCACTGTATTCCCTTGTAACTACAATAATATAATGTTTATCTTGAAGTAGATAGAGCAATAAGTGTTTGTACAAGAGTAGAGAAAGTCATGTATATAAAACATTTGACTATCACTTAAAGTCTGCTGTATTCCCTTGTAACTACAATAATATAATGTTTATCTTGAAGTAGATAGAGCAATAAGTGTTTGTACAAGAGTAGAGAACGTCATGTATACAAAACATTTGACCATCACTTAAAGTCTACTGTATTCCCTTGTAACTACAATAATATAATGTTTATCTTGAAGTAGATAGAGCAATAAGTGTTTGTACAAGAGTAGAGAAAGTCATGTATAAAAAACATTTGACCATCACTTAACGTCTACTGTATTCCCTTGTAACTACAATAATATAATGTTTATCTTGAAGTAGATAGAGCAATAAGTGTTTGTACAAGAGTAGAGAAAGTCATGTATATAAAACATTTGACTATCACTTAAAGTCTACTGTATTCCCTTGTAACTACAATAAGATAATGTTTATCTTGAAGTAGATAGAGCAATATGTGTTTGTACAAGAGTAGAGAAAGTCAAGTATATAAAACATTTGACTATCACTTAAAGTCTACTGTATTCCCTTGTAACTACAATAAGATAAGGTTTATCTTGAAGTAGATAGAGCAATAAGTGTTTGTACAAGAGTAGAGAAAGTCATGTATATAAAACATTTGACTATCACTTAAAGTCTACTGTATTCCCTTGTAACTACAATAAGATAATGTTTATCTTGAAGTAGATAGAGCAATAAGTGTTTGTACAAGAGTAGAGAAAGTCATGTATATAGAACATTTGACTGTCACTTAAAGTCTACTCTATTCCCTTGTAACTACAATAAGATAATGTTTATCTTGAAGTAGATAGAGCAATAAGTGTTTGTACAAGAGTAGAGAAAGTCATGTATATAAAACATTTGACTATCACTTGAAGTCTACTGCATTCCCTTGTAACTACAATAAGATAATGTTTATCTTGAAGTAGATAGAGCAATATGTGTTTGTACAGGAGTAGAGAAAGTCATGTATATAAAACATTTGACTATCACTTAAAGTCTGCTGTATTCTCTTGTAACTGCATTAAGATAATGTTTATCTTGAAGTAGATAGAGCAATAAGTGTTTGTACAAGAGTAGAGAAAGTCATGTATATAAAACATTTGACTATCACTTAAAGTCTACTGTATTCTCTTGTAACTGCAATAAGATAATGTTTATCTTGAAGTAGATAGAGCAATAAGTGTTTGTACAAGAGTAGAGAAAGTCATGTATATAAAACATTTGACTATCACTTAAAGTCTACTGTATTCCCTTGTAACTACAATAAGATAATGTTTATCTTGAAGCAGATAGAGCAATAAGTGTATGTAGAAGAGTAGGGGAAGTCATGTATATAAAACATTTGACTATCACTTAAAGTCTGCTGTATTCTCTTGTAACTGCAATAAGATAATGTTTATCTTGAAGTAGATAGACCAATAAGTGTTTGTACAAGAGTAGAGAAAGTCATGTATATAAAACATTTGACTATCACTTAAAGTCTACTCTATTCCCTTGTAACTACAATAAGATAATGTTTATCTTGAAGTAGATAGAGCAATAAGTGTTTGTACAAGAGTAGAGAAAGTCATGTATATTAAACATTTGACTATCACTTAAAGTCTACTGTATTCCCTTGTAACTACAATAAGATAATGTTTATCTTGAAGTAGATAGAGCAATAAGTGTTTGTACAAGAGTAGAGAAAGTCATATATATAAAACATTTGGTTATCACCTAAAGTCTACTCTATTCCCTTGTAACTAGAATAAGATAATGTTTATCTTGAAGTAGATAGAGCAATAAGTGTTTGTACAAGAGTAGAGAAAGTCATATATATAAAACATTTGACTATCACTTAAAGTCTACTGTATTCCCTTGTAACTACAATAAGATAATGTTTATCTTGAAGTAGATAGAGCAATAAGTGTTTGTACAATAGTAGAGAAAGTCATGTATATAAAACATTTGACTATCACTTAAAGTCTACTGTATTCCCTTGTAACTACAATAAGATAATGTTTATCTTGAAGTAGATAGAGCAATAAGTGTTTGTACAATAGTAGAGAAAGTCATATATATAAAACATTTGACTATCACTTAAAGTCTACTGTATTCCCTTGTAACTACAATAAGATAATGTTTATCTTGAAGTAGATAGAGGAATAAGTGTTTGTACAATAGTAGAGAAAGTCATGTATATAAAACATTTGACTATCACCTAAAGTCTACTGTATTCCCTTGTAACTACAATAAGATAATGTTTATCTTGAAGTAGATAGAGCAATAAGTGTTTGTACAAGAGTAGAGAAAGTCATATATATAAAACATTTGACTATCACCTAAAGTCTACTCTATTCCCTAGTAACTAGAATAAGATAATGTTTATCTTGAAGTAGATAGAGCAATAAGTGTTTGTACAAGAGTAGAGAAAGTCATATATATAAAACATTTGACTATCACTTAAAGTCTACTGTATTCCCTTGTAACTACAATAAGATAATGTTTATCTTGAAGTAGATAGAGCAATAAGTGTTTGTACAAGAGTAGAGAAAGTCATGTATATAAAACATTTGACTATCACCTAAAGTCTACTGTATTCCCTTGTAACTACAATAAGATAATGTTTATCTTGAAGTAGATAGAGCAATAAGTGTTTGTACAAGAGTAGAGAAAGTCATGTATATAAAACATTTAACTATCACTTAAAGTCTACTGTATTCCCTTGTAACTACAATAAGATAATGTTTATCTTGAAGTAGATAGAGCAATAAGTGTTTGTACAAGAATAGGGAAAGTCATATTATAAAACATTTGACTATCACTTAAAGTCTACTGTATTCCCTTGTAACTACAATAAGATAATGTTTATCTTGAAGTAGATATGGCAATTAGTGTTTGTACAAGAATAGGGAAAGTCATATTATAAAACATTTGACTATCACTTAAAGTCTACTCTATTCCCTTGTAACTACAATAAGATAATGTTTATCTTGAAGTAGATAGAGCAATAAGTGTTTGTACAAGAGTAGAGAAAGTCATGTATATAAAACATTTGACTATCACTTAAAGTCTGCTGTATTCCCTTGTAACTACAATAATATAATGTTTATCTTGAAGTAGATAGAGCAATAAGTGTTTGTACAAGAGTAGAGAAGTCATGTATATAAAACATTTGACTATCACTTAAAGTCTACTGTATTCCCTTGTAACTACAATAATATAATGTTTATCTTGAAGTAGATAGAGCAATAAGTGGTTGTACAAGAGTAGAGAAAGTCATGTATGTAAAACATTTGACTATCACTTAAAGTCTACTGTATTCCCTTGTAACTACAATAATATAATGTTTATCTTGAAGTAGATAGAGCAATAAGTGTTTGTACAAGAGTAGAGAAAGTCATGTATACAAAACATTTGACTATTACTTAAAGTCTGCTGTATTCCCTTGTAACTACAATAAGATAATGTTTATCGTGAAGTAGATAGAGCAATAAATGTTTGTACAAGAGTAGAGAAAGTCATGTATATAAAACATTTGACTATCACTTAAAGTCTACTGTATTCCCTTGTAACTACAATAAGATAATGTTTATCTTGAAGTAGATAGAGCAATAAGTGGTTGTACAAGAGTAGAGAAAGTCTTGTATATAAAACATTTGACTATCACTTAAAGTCTACTGTATTCCCTTGTAACTACAATAAGATAATGTTTATCTTGAAGTAGATAGAGCAATAAGTGTTTGTACAAGAGTAGAGAAAGTCATGTATATAAAACATTTGACTATCACTTAAAGTCTACTGTATTCCCTTGTAACTACAATAAGATAATGTTTATCTTGAAGTAGATAGAGCAATAAGTGGTTGTACAAGAGTAGAGAAAGTCATGTATATAAAACATTTGACTATCACTTAAAGTCTACTGTATTCCCTTGTAACTACAATAAGATAATGTTTATCTTGAAGTAGATAGAGCAATAAGTGTTTGTACAAGAGTAGAGAAAGTCATGTATATAAAACATGTGACTATCACTTAAAGTCTACTGTATTCCCTTGTAACTACAATAAGATAATGTTTATCTTGAAGTAGATAGAGCAATATGTGTTTGTACAAGAGTAGAGAAAGTCATGTATATAAAACATCTGACTATCACTTAAAGTCTACTGTATTCCCTTGTAACTACAATAAGATAAGGTTTATCTTGAAGTAGATAGAGCAATAAGTGTTTGTACAAGAGTAGAGAAAGTCATGTATATAGAACATTTGACTGTCACTTAAAGTCTACTCTATTCCCTTGTAACTATAATAAGATAATGTTTATCTTGAAGTAGATAGAGCAATAAGTGTTTGTACAATAGTAGAGAAAGTCATATATATAAAACATTTGACTATCACTTAAAGTCTACTGTATTCCCTTGTAACTACAATAAGATAATGTTTATCTTGAAGTAGATAGAGCAATAAGTGTTTGTACAATAGTAGAGAAAGTCATGTATATAAAACATTTGACTATCACCTAAAGTCTACTGTATTCCCTTGTAACTACAATAAGATAATGTTTATCTTGAAGTAGATAGAGCAATAAGTGTTTGTACAAGAGTAGAGAAAGTCATATATATAAAACATTTGACTATCACCTAAAGTCTACTCTATTCCCTTGTAACTAGAATAAGATAATGTTTATCTTGAAGTAGATAGAGCAATAAGTGTTTGTACAAGAGTAGAGAAAGTCATATATATAAAACATTTGACTATCACTTAAAGTCCACTGTATTCCCTTGTAACTACAATAAGATAATGTTTATCTTGAAGTAGATAGAGCAATAAGTGGTTGTACAAGAGTAGAGAAAGTCATGTATATAAAACATTTGACTATCACTTAAAGTCTACTGTATTCCCTTGTAACTACAATAAGATAATGTTTATCTTGAAGTAGATAGAGCAATAAGTGTTTGTACAAGAGTAGAGAAAGTCATGTATATAAAACATTTGACTATCACTTAAAGTCTACTGTATTCCCTTGTAACTACAATAAGATAATGTTTATCTTGAAGTAGATAGAGCAATATGTGTTTGTACAAGAGTAGAGAAAGTCATGTATATAAAACATTTGACTATCACTTAAAGTCTACTGTATTCCCTTGTAACTACAATAAGATAAGGTTTATCTTGAAGTAGATAGAGCAATAAGTGTTTGTACAAGAGTAGAGAAAGTCATGTATATAAAACATTTGACTATCACTTAAAGTCTACTGTATTCCCTTGTAACTACAATAAGATAATGTTTATCTTGAAGTAGATAGAGCAATAAGTGTTTGTACAAGAGTAGAGAAAGTCATGTATATAGAACATTTGACTGTCACTTAAAGTCTACTCTATTCCCTTGTAACTACAATAAGATAATGTTTATCTTGAAGTAGATAGAGCAATAAGTGTTTGTACAAGAGTAGAGAAAGTCATGTATATAAAACATTTGACTATCACTTGAAGTCTACTGCATTCCCTTGTAACTACAATAAGATAATGTTTATCATGAAGTAGATAGAGCAATATGTGTTTGTACAGGAGTAGAGAAAGTCATGTATATAAAACATTTGACTATCACTTAAAGTCTGCTGTATTCTCTTGTAACTGCAATAAGATAATGTTTATCTTGAAGTAGATAGAGCAATAAGTGTTTGTACAAGAGTAGAGAAAGTCATGTATATAAAACATTTGACTATCACTTAAAGTCTACTGTATTCTCTTGTAACTGCAATAAGATAATGTTTATCTTGAAGTAGATAGAGCAATAAGTGTTTGTACAAGAGTAGAGAAAGTCATGTATATAAAACATTTGACTATCACTTAAAGTCTACTGTATTCCCTTGTAACTACAATAAGATAATGTTTATCTTGAAGCAGATAGAGCAATAAGTGTATGTAGAAGAGTAGGGGAAGTCATGTATATAAAACATTTGACTATCACTTAAAGTCTGCTGTATTCTCTTGTAACTGCAATAAGATAATGTTTATCTTGAAGTAGATAGAGCAATAAGTGTTTGTACAAGAGTAGAGAAAGTCATATATATAAAACATTTGACTATCACCTAAAGTCTACTCTATTCCCTTGTAACTAGAATAAGATAATGTTTATCTTGAAGTAGATAGAGCAATAAGTGTTTGTACAAGAGTAGAGAAAGTCATATATATAAAACATTTGACTATCACTTAAAGTCTACTGTATTCCCTTGTAACTACAATAAGATAATGTTTATCTTGAAGTAGATAGAGCAATAAGTGTTTGTACAATAGTAGAGAAAGTCATATATATAAAACATTTGACTATCACTTAAAGTCTACTGTATTCCCTTGTAACTACAATAAGATAATGTTTATCTTGAAGTAGATAGAGGAATAAGTGTTTGTACAATAGTAGAGAAAGTCATGTATATAAAACATTTGACTATCACCTAAAGTCTACTGTATTCCCTAGTAACTACAATAAGATAATGTTTATCTTGAAGTAGATAGAGCAATAAGTGTTTGTACAAGAGTAGAGAAAGTCATATATATAAAACATTTGACTATCACTTAATGTACTGTATTCCCTTGTAACTACAATAAGATAATGTTTATCTTGAAGTAGATAGAGCAATAAGTGTTTGTACAAGAGTAGAGAAAGTCATGTATATAAAACATTTGACTATCACCTAAAGTCTACTGTATTCCCTTGTAACTACAATAAGATAATGTTTATCTTGAAGTAGATAGAGCAATAAGTGTTTGTACAAGAGTAGAGAAAGTCATGTATATAAAACATTTGACTGTCACTTAAAGTCTACTGTATTCCCTTGTAACTACAATAAGATAATGTTTATCTTGAAGTAGATAGAGCAATAAGTGTTTGTACAAGAGTAGAGATAGTCATGTATATAAAACATTTAACTATCACTTAAAGTCTACTGTATTCCCTTGTAACTACAATAAGATAATGTTTATCTTGAAGTAGATAGAGCAATAAGTGTTTGTACAAGAATAGGGAAAGTCATATTATAAAACATTTGACTATCACTTAAAGTCTACTGTATTCCCTTGTAACTACAATAATATAATGTTTATCTTGAAGTAGATAGAGCAATAAGTGTTTGTACAAGAGTAGAGAAGTCATGTATATAAAACATTTGACTATCACTTAAAGTCTACTGTATTCCCTTGTAACTACAATAATATAATGTTTATCTTGAAGTAGATAGAGCAATAAGTGGTTGTACAAGAGTAGAGAAAGTCATGTATGTAAAACATTTGACTATCACTTAAAGTCTACTGTATTCCCTTGTAACTACAATAATATAATGTTTATCTTGAAGTAGATAGAGCAATAAGTGTTTGTACAAGAGTAGAGAAAGTCATGTATACAAAACATTTGACTATTACTTAAAGTCTGCTGTATTCCCTTGTAACTACAATAAGATAATGTTTATCGTGAAGTAGATAGAGCAATAAATGTTTGTACAAGAGTAGAGAAAGTCATGTATATAAAACATTTGACTATCACTTAAAGTCTACTGTATTCCCTTGTAACTACAATAAGATAATGTTTATCTTGAAGTAGATAGAGCAATAAGTGGTTGTACAAGAGTAGAGAAAGTCTTGTATATAAAACATTTGACTATCACTTAAAGTCTACTGTATTCCCTTGTAACTACAATAAGATAATGTTTATCTTGAAGTAGATAGAGCAATAAGTGTTTGTACAAGAGTAGAGAAAGTCATGTATATAAAACATTTGACTATCACTTAAAGTCTACTGTATTCCCTTGTAACTACAATAAGATAATGTTTATCTTGAAGTAGATAGAGCAATAAGTGGTTGTACAAGAGTAGAGAAAGTCATGTATATAAAACATTTGACTATCACTTAAAGTCTACTGTATTCCCTTGTAACTACAATAAGATAATGTTTATCTTGAAGTAGATAGAGCAATAAGTGTTTGTACAAGAGTAGAGAAAGTCATGTATATAAAACATTTGACTATCACTTAAAGTCTACTGTATTCCCTTGTAACTACAATAAGATAATGTTTATCTTGAAGTAGATAGAGCAATATGTGTTTGTACAAGAGTAGAGAAAGTCATGTATATAAAACATCTGACTATCACTTAAAGTCTACTGTATTCCCTTGTAACTACAATAAGATAAGGTTTATCTTGAAGTAGATAGAGCAATAAGTGTTTGTACAAGAGTAGAGATAGTCATGTATATAGAACATTTGACTGTCACTTAAAGTCTACTCTATTCCCTTGTAACTACAATAAGATAATGTTTATCTTGAAGTAGATAGAGCAATAAGTGTTTGTACAAGAGTAGAGAAAGTCATGTATATAAAACATTTGACTATCACTTGAAGTCTACTGCATTCCCTTGTAACTACAATAAGATAATGTTTATCTTGAAGTAGATAGAGCAATATGTGTTTGTACAGGAGTAGAGAAAGTCATGTATATAAAACATTTGACTATCACTTAAAGTCTGCTGTATTCTCTTGTAACTGCAATAAGATAATGTTTATCTTGAAGTAGATAGAGCAATAAGTGTTTGTACAAGAGTAGAGAAAGTCATGTATATAAAACATTTGACTATCACTTAAAGTCTACTGTATTCTCTTGTAACTGCAATAAGATAATGTTTATCTTGAAGTAGATAGAGCAATAAGTGTTTGTACAAGAGTAGAGAAAGTCATGAATATAAAACATTTGACTATCACTTAAAGTCTACTGTATTCCCTTGTAACTACAATAAGATAATGTTTATCTTGAAGCAGATAGAGCAATAAGTGTATGTAGAAGAGTAGGGGAAGTCATGTATATAAAACATTTGACTATCACTTAAAGTCTGCTGTATTCTCTTGTAACTGCAATAAGATAATGTTTATCTTGAAGTAGATAGAGCAATAAGTGTTTGTACAAGAGTAGAGAAAGTCATGTATATAAAACATTTGACTATCACTTAAAGTCTACTGTATTCCCTTGTAACTACAATAAGATAATGATTATCTTGAAGTAGATAGAGCAATAAGTGTTTGTACAAGAGTAGAGAAAGTCATGTATATAAAACATTTGACTATCACTTAAAGTCTGCTGTATTCTCTTGTAACTGCAATAAGATAATGTTTATCTTGAAGTAGATAGAGCAATAAGTGTTTGTACAAGAGTAGAGAAAGTAATGTATATAAAACATTTGACTATCACTTAAAGTCTACTGTATTCCCTTGTAACAACAATAAGATAATGTTTATCTTGAAGTAGATAGAGCAATAAGTGTTTGTACAAGAGTAGAGAAAGTCATATATATAAAACATTTGACTATCACCTAAAGTGTACTCTATTCCCTTGTAACTAGAATAAGATAATGTTTATCTTGAAGTAGATAGAGCAATAAGTGTTTGTACAAGAGTAGAAAAAGTCATATATATAAAACATTTGACTATCACTTAAAGTCTGCTGTATTCCCTTGTAACTACAATAAGATAATGTTTATCTTGAAGTAGATAGAGCAATAAGTGTTTGTACAATAGTAGAGAAAGTCATGTATATAAAACATTTGACTATCACTTAAAGTCTACTGTATTCCCTTGTAACTACAATAAGATAATGTTTATCTTGAAGTAGATAGAGCAATAAGTGTTTGTACAATAGTAGAGAAAGTCATATATATAAAACATTTGACTATCACTTAAAGTCTACTGTATTCCCTTGTAACTACAATAAGATAATGTTTATCTTGAAGTAGATAGAGCAATAAGTGTTTGTACAATAGTAGAGAAAGTCATGTATATAAAACATTTGACTATCACCTAAAGTCTACTGTATTCCCTTGTAACTACAATAAGATAATGTTTATCTTGAAGTAGATAGAGCAATAAGTGTTTGTACAAGAGTAGAGAAAGTCATATATATAAAACATTTGACTATCACCTAAAGTCTACTCTATTCCCTTGTAACTAGAATAAGATAATGTTTATCTTGAAGTAGATAGAGCAATAAGTGTTTGTACAAGAGTAGAGAAAGTCATATATATAAAACATTTGACTATCACTTAAAGTCCACTGTATTCCCTTGTAACTACAATAAGATAATGTTTATCTTGAAGTAGATAGAGCAATAAGTGTTTGTACAAGAGTAGAGAAAGTCATGTATATAAAACATTTGACTATCACCTAAAGTCTACTGTATTCCCTTGTAACTACAATAAGGTAATGTTTATCTTGAAGTAGATAGAGCAATAAGTGTTTGTACAAGAGTAGAGAAAGTCATGTATATTAAACATTTGACTGTCACTTAAAGTCTACTGTATTCCCTTGTAACTACAATAAGATAATGTTTATCTTGAAGTAGATAGAGCAATAAGTGTTTGTACAATAGTAGAGAAAGTCATGTATATAAAACATTTGACTATCACTTAAAGTCTACTGTATTCCCTTGTAACTAGAATAAGATAATGTTTATCTTGAAGTAGATAGAGCAATAAGTGTTTGTACAAGAGTAGAGAAAGTCATGTGTATAAAACATTTGACTATCACTTAAAGTCTACTCTATTCCCTTGTAACTAGAATAAGATAATGTTTATCTTGAAGTAGATAGAGCAATAAGTGTTTATACAAGGGTAGAGAAAGTCATGTGTATAAAACATTTGACTATCACTTAAAGTCTACTGTATTCCCTTGTAACTACAATAAGATAATGTTTATCTTGAAGTAGATAGAGCAATAAGTGTTTGTACAAGAGTAGAGAAAGTCATGTATATAAAACATTTGACTATCACTTAAAGTCTGCTGTATTCCCTTGTAACTACAATAAGATAATGTTTATCTTGAAGTAGATAGAGCAATAAGTGTTTGTACAATAGTAGAGAAAGTCATGTATATAAAACATTTGACTATCACTTAAAGTATACTGTATTCCCTTGTAACTACAATAAGATAATGTTTATCTTGAAGTAGATAGAGCAATAAGTGTTTGTACAAGAGTAGAGAAAGTCATGTATATAAAACATTTGACTATCACCTAAAGTCTACTGTATTCCCTTGTAACTACAATAAGATAATGTTTGTATTAAAGTAGATAAAGCAATAAGTGTTTTATTGTCTTAGAAGTTGAGTAGCGAAGGTCATGTGAATGTTGTGGTTCGGAACACACATTTGCAGTCAAGTCTCGATTCCGAGCTTTGCACTGCTAAATATCCGAGTGGATATCTCCATGGAAACACGATGAGCCACGTTCAGAACCAGATCTGCTTGTTAATTAGATTGGCCGCAACAAATATAAGTGTCTGTTTTTATACTCTATGTGCATTCTTACTTCAGCTCAACAAATGAGGAAAGAAAAACAAAAGCCGACGTTCCAACTCGCTGTGTAACTTGTTTAGGGTTTTGTATATAAAAAAGAAGCTACTTTGCTCTCCTCGTGAAATTTTAAAGCACTACAACCTCATTTTGTGTACGACAGTAAAGTGCTCAGCTGCTGTGATAGCGGTCCTAAAATATCAGACAGAGAAGGTAAATTGCTGAATAAATCTTTCAGATTTCCTTCATTCAGAAGGCGCAGAAGGGATTTGCAAACAAGTTCCGGGTACTGTCCAGAGATGTCACCGCCTTTAATACGTTATACCGACCATGGCTATTTGTGCTTATTCACTGCATTTTGGAATATATATTGTAATTACGCTCTTTGGAAACAGCACAAATTTATTTGGTTTTATTTAAGTATAACAAACGGAGCATTGTTAATGTATACTCATGTAATGACAGAAGAACAAATTTGTGCGCCAGGCAATGGAAGTCTTCCAATATGAGAATAGCTAAGCCATCTCATATTGTACGATAACTGCCGCTTGTCCCCCCTTCTGGGTGACATACAAGCCATCCCTTCTCACCAGTTTGGCTTTCGTCCTGGGCATTCTACGTCACAGCAGTTGCTGCGCGTGGTGGAGGCTGCATCCCTGGATTTCCAGGACAAGGCATTCACCTCGGCGGTTTCTCTGGACGTGGAAAAGGCTTTCTGGACGACCTGGCACGCGGGTCTTCTGTACAATTTCATCCAACTGGAGCTACCCACTCAAGTCATACACCTTCTTCACTCTTTCCTAAAACATAGATTCTTCACTGTCACAGTGGCGGGAAAAACATCTACACGAAGGCCTATCCGCGGCGGAGTGCCCGAAGGTTCTGTGTTATCGCCGACGCTGTACAGCGTCTACGTGGCTGACCTTCCCACTGAACAGCACGTCAACATAGCACAATATACTGACAACGTGCTGCTATTTTCAACAAACAGACATCCACGCAGAACCTTCAACCCCATCCAAAGCTACCTAATCCTCCTCCAGTGCACGCGTTGGCGATTGTCCATTAATACGGAGAAAAGCCAAGCGATATTGTTCACCAAGCGCCGCTTTCCCGCCAACTTCCCCACATTTACCTACTTCGGCCAAGGAATCAAGTGGGAGAATTCAATCAAGTACTTGGGAGTCAAGCTGGACAAGGGCCTAACTTTTCGGTAGCACATCCAGGAGCAAGCTATCGGTCGTGTGGTGCTGTGGCATCACTATACCCTGTGCTGAGGTCTGCGATGTCTGTTCCCCTAAAGTTGCGCCTCTTTATGGCTCTGGTCCTCCATGTCATGCTATATGCGTGCGAAGTCTGGGGTATGGCCGCAGGCTCACATCTAGTTCTGCTCCAACGTGCACAGAATAAATGTCTTCGGATTATTTATTCTGTTTGCACAAGGTTCCCCGTGAGATTACTTCACGAGGCTTCATCCCTCCGATATGTGGAGGATGAAATTAGGCGCCGGGCGACAAAATTCTTCGAGGGTTTGCCCCATCATCAGAGCGCCCTCGTCAGATCCCTTGGGGATTATGTTCCTCGTGAGCGTCGCTTAAAGCGATACCGGTTACCCCGCATGTCTTGCGGTCACTACCGGTAACCACATGATCTCCATTCCAGCCTAAATTAAATTTCAGCTAATCCAAAATTTTATTCTGGAATATTCAAAATTATACATACCTTCTTCCTAATTTATTAACTAACCCACCAGCGGTGCACGCTGTCCGTAGCACCCGGTTCATCATTCCCTGAGGAGAAACAAGCTACCTCCCTACACTACCCCCACTTGAACTACACCCGTCATTCTGCAACATCCACATCCCGCCACTAAGTGGTTAAGCTCTTCCCAGAGCAGGTACACGATTTGACCACCCTTCGGGATGTTCTAAACAGCCTGCCAGCATGGAGTTGAGTTGAGTTGAGTTGTAAGATAACTATAAACCATACCACTACTAATCCCTGACTAACAGGTCACGAAGGCCTGAGCTTTAGTGTTACAATACACATAGGCTTAGACAGTATATAAGCTACACCAGTAGTTAACTCTATACCTCAGGTATATACATTATCTTATTGTAGTTACAAGAGAATACAGCAGACTCTAAGTGATAGTCAATGTTTTATATACATGACTTTCTCTACTCTTGTACAAACACTTAGTGCTCTATCTACTTCAAGATAAACATTATCTTATTGTAGTTACAAGGGAATACAGTAGACTCTAAGTGATAGTCAAATGTTTTATATACATGACTTTCTCTACCCTTGTACAAACACTTATTGCTCTATCTACTTCAAGATAAACATTATCTTATTGTAGTTACAAGGGAATACAGTAGACTTTAAGTGATAGTCAAATGTTTTATATACATGACTTTCTCTACCCTTGTACAAACACTTATTGCTCTATCTACTTCAAGATAAACATTATCTTATTGTAGTTACAAGGGAATACAGTAGACTCTAAGTGATAGTCAAATGTTTTATATACACGACTTTCTCTACTCCTGTACAAACACTTATTGCTCTATCTACTTCAAGATAAACATTATCTATTTTATTATATACATATGTGTATACATATATGTGTGGTAAGATTTCTGTGTCTCTAATGGTTTATCAGTTATACAAAGCTCATGCGTAAGAACTTTGCCAGAAATTTAAGCTGTTCATTTCCTTTGGCATGAAGGTATCTTAATCTTGTGGTATTTTAGGGAAAGAATAACTGTTGTAATAGTAGTAGTAATAGTAGCAGTAGTAGTAGTAATGTTAAATTATGAGATGAGAGTTGTTTGGTGTACTATTGCTGTATAAAATAACCAAAGTCTTGTAATTTTTCTCTCTGCCGTGTTGAAACTACTTTGGGAAGCGCAGTGCAGACCCCGATCGTCAACTTTTCCTTCACAAGTAGCTATGATGTTGCTTCCAATTTGGTGCTAAAATTTCTTCTTTTCTTTCCCTCTTTCCCTTTTATTTCCTTGTTTTGTGATGCAGTGTTTGCACTTGTGCCTTTGAAGTGTAATTGTGCATGTTCCTAGCGCACGCTATCTGTTTCCTTCTTTTACATAACGAGATAACGTCATAGGAACTACTACAATGTGAGAGAGGTCAGCTGAATCATAATAAATGTGCTATTGCTATATTTACTAAACTACTTTTAAATATTGTATTCTTGTTATATTTCTTTAACTGAATATAGTCTCCACGGCGACTGCAGGTGTCTGTCATTGAGAAACTAAACCCATTGCATCAAGTGCGGCCTTATAAGCTTGAAGCACTTTAATAGGTCATAACTTTTGAACTAATAATAGTACACACTTACAACTTTGAGAGAATATAATACACAATTGGAAGTTTACATTACACTATTTACATCTCAGAGAAAATGTTGGAAGTGTCCTCCGTCAGCATCTGTACATGTTTGTACTCGTCTCATCATATTCTCTCAAGTTTTACGGAGAGTATCGTCGCCAATGTTACTTATTTCGGTTGGAATGGATTCCTTGAGAATCATTAGTTGTCCATAGCCTATTCTTGTACAGTCTATTGTTTAGATACCCCACAAGGGTATCTGGGGTCCACAGTCTTTTGAGTTTATTTGATTATCAAAGAAACTGGTTAGAAGTTCCATGGTGACATTAGATGTATGGCACATTGCTCAAATAACCTTCTCTCAATTCATATCATCTCCGTAAGCTCGACCTTACAGAGTGCATATGGTGAAACAACTGAAAGAAGCAGTTACTGTCAATTGTTTCAGGGTACTCTTTTTTTTTTTTTTTTTTTTTTTTTTTTTTTTTTTTTTTTTGCTTGTTCCATTTATACCCCGCCTTTAACTACAATGGTCATATCGGCGGCCGTTCTCCTTTGGAACATACAGAAGGTATTAACTCGTTATCTTTTTGGTTTTTTTAATCATTACATCACGCACACATTCACACTCTCATTCATACTTCCAGACTCTGGGGAAGATGGGGAATTATTTTTGACGGAGAAAAATCCCCACCCCCACCGCCGGAAATCGAACCCGGGACCCCTATGGGGCCAGCCCCAAGGTACTCTTATTCCAGGTCCATAGCGTGGTTTACAGGTGAGGCATGGTTCATCTATCAGGCTACATAACCAGTTAAGTACAGAGGTTCTACTCCCATTAGTCCTGCTCCCGTAGGACCAAGGACTCGGGCCTGCTTGTATCAGGGAGCTACCGAGCTGTCCTAAAAGGGTGCCCAACGCCTCCATGGGGCTTTCCATAGGGCAAAACCTAGAGACTAACAAGCCTCCCATCTGGTCCTATGGTATCAAGACGGGATGGAAGGGTATATGCCACTTACGCGTGCCAAATCCAAAATAGGAAGGCTACCGATATGACCTCGGTGGGGCCGCCTGGTGATCTAGTACACCTTCTACTAGCTATGCTGGCTAGTACGCGGGAATATAAGGCTTCCCTCAACCCCGTCCGAAGACGTACTCGATATCCCACGTGTATCAGGAACCATTGCCCCCCTCAAATCCAACCCAATCCGAACAACTACAAATCAGATAGGGGCTCGAATGTTCGGCCTGATGTTCCTCTAGTAACGTCAGAGGTACCACGAGTGCTAGGGGGCCGCAGCATCCGCACCACGGCTGTTGAAGGGGACGGATTCCCTCCCCTACGGAGAGGCTACATAAACACACAGCACCAGATATTGGGCTGCTGTAAACCCCCAGGTGATCCACGAAACCCTACTGCAAGATAAAAAGATTGGAGTATGGTGCACGGTGTCAGCTTCCAGAATCGTTGGTCGCATTTTCTTTGATACTTTGATACTACCAACCCGACTGTCGACCTCACGCCCACTTACGCACGGCAGAGGTGGGCGAGCATCCAACCGATACGGTGAGGAGATGTGGTCAGCACTCGGCATCCCCCAGAAGGAATGTGACCAGGGCTGCTTACCTAGCGTAAACTGTTGAGTGAGCACCTGTGCTATACCTGGGACCGAAAATCCGCATCCCATGGGTAAGATCCAGCCCGGACTACTTTCACCGACCAGGGACCAAGTCATGCTGCCTTAACCCGCTACGCCACGGCGCAGGACAGCTCTGCTACTTTAAGTGAAGATAACAGCTGACGTGTGCTAGAATGCTCCTTTCACGTGTAATGGTCACAGATATATCATCTTATGGCATCTAATAGAAATTATGGAGACGTTTTGGTTTTTGTTTCCCAGGAGTTAGAATTCCTGATGGACCTTGATGTACAAGACGGTATCAAACCTAAGAGATTCAGTCCTACTGAGTTCGTAGTTAGTCCAAGAGTTCAGTAAAATACGCCCCAGCTTCATGGTGAAGGAGCAGTGTGGGAAGACCAGTTGGGTGACTGTGTCAGAGTCGACAAGCAGAGCACTGTAAAAGGGAAACGTTGTGTGTGCGTCGGGAAAATTATTTGCTGCGCAAGTTGGTGTGTGCCACGAGACATAAAGTAAAATTGAGGCAGAGTGATTATACTGTGTATTTTTAAAAAAACGACAAGGATATTATAAGTTTCCATTGGAGTAATCTTTTTAGAACTTTCTGGAGTTATAATGGTCTTCAGTAGAATGCAGCACGTTAACAATGCAGCTTGGTTCCAGCTTCGTGACGTCAGTCAGTTGCTGTGCTTGACTGTTGCCGTATTATTTTACTCGCACGAAATTACTTCATGGCAGGCATCCGCCGTCGCCGTGACATTAACTTCAGGTAACTCACTAACAATTTCATTTCACTATAAATGATATAAACTTTTCAGTGAGCATCCTGGTACACTTATACCCTTAGATTTTTTAAGAGGAGTTCCAAGGAAAAAATTCAAGGTGTGTACTTCATTTCTCAAGAAAATATGTTAAGAATTGGCATTTCAATAAAATTTATTAAAGGCGTTCTAGAAGAAAAGGAAGAATTCTTTAGAAAATGTAGTTTGAGTTGCGCGGTTTTACCAAAAGCGAGTTATTCTTGCACCGTCTCCCAATTCTGAGTTATGTTTGAAGCCTCAAGTCTGCAGATTATTGCGAAGTTAACAGACAAATTCAAAGACAACTAAAGAACACTTTCCAAATAATGTGAAGTTTGGTCTGGCTACAAACTAGAGACCAGTGTGACACTGGACGGGGCTGTTCCTAGGCAACGCGAAACTTGCTTACGTTTCTGCTGCAGGAGCTACATAAGACGAAAGCGAATTTCCCCTCTCCGTAGCGGATTAAAGTGGACACGGAGGTAAAAGCGGGCTTTGATGTTTGTAACACTTGTATGGACGAAGGGGAGACTTCATTGGATTACCTCTCGTGACGGATCCTTCACTAAGGAAGACATATTCCCTCCAAATTAACAAACCCGCACTGCGACTGGGATTATCACGCGCGTCTGTAGCGCCTCTCATCCTTACCCGCGGCCACTACCGGTCGTTGTCAATTGTGAAAACCTCCAACTTTAAGTCATATCAGACGATGTATGAAATGATGTTCAAATGTGTACAGGGTACATAGAGCCTAGAGTTACAGACATTCATCTTTCAGTTTAAGAGAAAATCTCGAACGTTAAGACATATCGGGCGTTGAATGAAATGATGTTCAAATGAGTACAGGGTACATAGAGCTTAGAGTTACCAGACATTCATCTTTCAGGATAAGAGAAAACCTCCAACGTTAAGTCATATCGGACGATGAATGATATGATGTTCAAATGAGTACAGGGTGCATAGAGCTTAGAGTTACCAGACATTCATCTTTCAGGATAAGAGAAAACCTCCAACGTTAAGACATATCGGACGATGAATGATATGATGTTCAAATGAGTACAGGGTGCATAGAGCTTAGAGTTACCAGACATTCATCTTTCAGGATAAGAGAAAACCTCCAACGTTAAGTCATATCGGACGATGAATGATATGATGTTCAAATGAGTACAGGGTGCATAGAGCTTAGAGTTACCAGACATTCATCTTTCAGGATAAGAGAAAACCTCCAACGTTAAGACATATCGGACGATGAATGATATGATGTTCAAATGAGTACAGGGTGCATAGAGCTTAGAGTTACCAGACATTCATCTTTCAGGATAAGAGAAAACCTCCAACGCTAACTCATATCGGACGATGAATGAAATGATGTTCAAATGAGTACAGGGTACATAGAACTTAGAGTTACCAGACATTCATCTTTCAGGATAAGAGAAAACCTCCAACGTTAAGTCATATCGGACGATGAATGAAATGATGTTCAAATGAGTACAGAGTACATAGAGCTTAGAGTTACCAGACATTCATCTTTCAGGATAAGAGAAAACCTCCAACGTTAAGTCATATCGGACGATGAATGAAATGATGTTCAAATGTGTACAGGGTACATAGAGCCTAGAGTTACAGACATTCATCTTTCAGTTTAAGAGAAAATCTCGAACGTTAAGACATATCGGGCGTTGAATGAAATGATGTTCAAATGAGTACAGGGTGCATAGAGCTTAGAGTTACCAGACATTCATCTTTCAGGATAAGAGAAAACCTCCAACGCTAACTCATATCGGACGATGAATGAAATGATGTTCAAATGAGTACAGGGTACATAGAACTTAGAGTTACCAGACATTCATCTTTCAGGATAAGAGAAAACCTCCAACGTTAAGTCATATCGGACGATGAATGAAATGATGTTCAAATGAGTACAGAGTACATAGAGCTTAGAGTTACCAGACATTCATCTTTCAGGATAAGAGAAAACCTCCAACGTTAAGTCATATCGGACGATGAACGAAATGATGTTCAAATGAGTACAGGGTACATAGAACTTAGAGTTACCAGACATTCATCTTTCAGGATAAGAGAAAACCTCCAACGTTAAGTCATATCGGACGATGAACGAAATGATGTTCAAATGAGTACAGGGTACATAGAGCTTAGAGTTACCAGACATTCATCTTTCAGGATAAGAGAAAACCTCCAACGTTAAGTCATATCGGACGATGAACGAAATGATGTTCAAATGAGTACAGGGTACATAGAACTTAGAGTTACCAGACATTCATCTTTCAGGATAAGAGAAAACCTCCAACGTTAAGTCATATCGGACGATGAACGAAATGATGTTCAAATGAGTACAGGGTACATAGAGCTTAGAGTTACCAGACATTCATCTTTCAGGATAAGAGAAAACCTCCAACGTTAAGTCATATCGGACGATGAACGAAATGATGTTCAAATGAGTACAGGGTACATAGAGCTTAGAGTTACCAGACATTCATCTTTCAGGATAAGAGAAAACCTCCAACGTTAAGTCATATCGGACGATGAACGAAATGATGTTCAAATGAGTACAGGGTACATAGAGCTTAGAGTTACCAGACATTCATCTTTCAGGATAAGAGAAAACCTCCAACGTTAAGTCATATCGGACGATGAATGAAATGATGTTCAAATGAGTACAGGGTACATAGAACTTAGAGTTACCAGACATTCATCTTTCAGGATAAGAGAAAACCTCCAACGTTAAGTCATATCGGACGATGAACGAAATGATGTTCAAATGAGTACAGGGTACATAGAGCTTAGAGTTACCTGACATTCATCTTTCAGGATAAGGGGAAACCTCCTACGTTAAGTCATATCGGACGATGAATGAAATGATGTTCAAATGAGTACAGGGTACATAGAGCTTAGAGTTACCAGACATTCATCTTTCAGGATAAGAGAAAACCTCCAACGTTAAGTCATATCGGACGATGAACGAAATGATGTTCAAATGAGTACAGGGTACATAGAGCTTAGAGTTACCAGACATTCATCTTTCAGGATAAGAGAAAACCTCCAACGTTAAGTCATATCGGACGATGAACGAAATGATGTTCAAATGAGTACAGGGTACATAGAGCTTAGAGTTACCAGACATTCATCTTTCAGGATAAGAGAAAACCTCCAACGTTAAGTCATATCGGACGATGAATGAAATGATGTTCAAATGAGTACAGGGTACATAGAACTTAGAGTTACCAGACATTCATCTTTCAGGATAAGAGAAAACCTCCAACGTTAAGTCATATCGGACGATGAACGAAATGATGTTCAAATGAGTACAGGGTACATAGAGCTTAGAGTTACCTGACATTCATCTTTCAGGATAAGGGGAAACCTCCTACGTTAAGTCATATCGGACGATGAATGAAATGATGTTCAAATGAGTACAGGGTACATAGAGCTTAGAGTTACCAGACATTCATCTTTCAGGATAAGAGAAAACTTCCAACGTTAAGTCATATCGGACGATGAATGAAATGATGTTCAAATGAGTACAGAGTACATAGAGCTTAGAGTTACCAGACATTCATCTTTCAGGATAAGAGAAAACCTCCAACGTTAAGTCATATCAGACGATGAACGAAATGATGTTCAAATGAGTACAGAGTACATAGAGCTTAGAGTTACAGACATTCATCTTTTAGGATAAGAGAAAACCTCCAACGTTAAGTCATATCAGACGATGAACGAAATGATGTTCAAATGAGTACAGGGTACATAGAGCTTAGAGTTACCTGACATTCATCTTTCAGGATAAGGGGAAACCTCCTACGTTAAGTCATATCGGACGATGAATGAAATGATGTTCAAATGAGTACAGGGTACATAGAGCTTAGAGTTACCAGACATTCATCTTTCAGGATAAGAGAAAACCTCCAACGTTAAGTCATATCAGACGATGAACGAAATGATGTTCAAATGAGTACAGAGTACATAGAGCTTAGAGTTACAGACATTCATCTTTTAGGATAAGAGAAAACCTCCAACGTTAAGTCATATCAGACGATGAACGAAATGATGTTCAAATGAGTACAGGGTACATAGAGCTTAGAGTTACCAGACTTTCATCTCTCAGGATAAGAGAAAACCTCCAGCGTTAAGTCATATCAGACGATGAATGAAATGATGTTCAAATGAGTACAGGGTACACAGAGCTTAGAGTTACCAGACATTCATCTTTCAGGATAAGAGAAAACCTAAAACGTTAAGTCATATCGGACGATGAATGAAATGATGTTCAAATGAGTACAGGGTACATAGAGCTTAGAGTTACCAGACATTCATCTTTCAGGATAAGAGAAAACCTCTAACGTTAAGTCATATCAGACGATGAATGAAATGATGTTCATATGAGTACAGGGTACATAGAGCTTAGAGTTACCAGACATTCATCTTTCAGGATAAGAGAAAACCTAAAACGTTAAGTCATATCGGACGATGAATGAAATGATGTTCAAATGAGTACAGGGTACATAGAGCTTAGAGTTACCAGACATTCATCTTTCAGGATAAGAGAAAACCTCCAAAGTTAAGTCATATCGGACGATGAATGAAATGATGCTCAAATGAGTACAGGGTACATAGAACTTAGAGTTACCAGACATTCATCTTTCAGGATAAGAGAAAACCTCCAACGTTAAGTCATATCGGACGATGAATGAAATGATGTTCAAATGAGTACAGGGTTCATAGAGCTTAGAGTTACCAGACATTCATCTTTCAGGATAAGAGAAAACCTCCAACGTTAAGTCATCTCGGACGATGAATGAAATGATGTTCAAATGAGTACAGGGTACATAGAGCTTAGAGTTACCACACATTCATCTTTCTGTTTAAGAGAAAACCTCCAACACTAAGTCGTTTCGGACGATGAATGTAGTAGAGTATGGATTTGAAGGAGATAATCCTATATACGTTAACTAGTGCAGGTCCATGGTCAGACCAGGGATCTGACCTAGAGTCAAGATGTATGCAAATGTAAAATTGCAGAACCTGACGTACTGAGACGTCTGATTCCGTTACAAAAATTAATCCAACGAGAGAGGAAATATCATGTAAAACTGCCAAAAGTAAGCATTTGTAAATGGAAGGAATGGTCTTTCCGGATGATATACTTTGACATCTTTGCTGATATTTTATGATTTTGCTATAGATATATATATCCAACTTTTGCTTCTATTGCGGAATCGAAGCCTTCATGTACTCGGTAGTAAACTCTCTAGATATGTCTTGGTAAATGCTCTATTCCTGATGTTTTCTCAAACACTACACAAGAAACTATTCGTGCTGCCATCTTTTGTTGATACAGTGTAGCGCGGTGCAAGTTTACTTCCGTTATTCAACTTTTATGTTGTAAAATGTCCTCCAGGTTCTAAAAATTCTGCGTAATTACTTGTTGGCTGCTTAGAAATGCTCCAATAAGGTAGTAATTTATTAAACTAGAGCTCTTTCCCCGGAATATATGTTTTTACACTTCCTAAATCAAAGTAAACAGTATTTTATCTGTTTCGGACTAAAACTGGTTGGTATTCGACGAATTAAAAATTTTGTTTTCTTTGTATTTCCTAGAGATTAAAACAAACCAAGAACGGCTTCCCATATAAGTATTACAATTTTAACAATAAATAGAGAGGAATTACTGGTATATTGTTATCCACGCAGAAAAAATAATTAATATAAGTTGTAAGTTTCAACTAGATTTGCATCTTCTGAAAAGGACTTCTGTAGGTATTCTCAGAAAGTAATTCTTCTTTAAATATCTTAAACAAATGTTGCTTTACCCAAAATAGTCAGTCATTGATTAAAATCGAGATGGTATAGAGTGTGGAACCATTTCGAAAGCAATTGTTTTTATTTCGCTCTGGGGAATATTTTAAGCTTCGTGTCTCCAGCTGCTCTCAAAATTGCAACATTTGTACTGAGGAAATCTATTTCAAAATAACATTATTTAAGCGTATGATATTTTAATTAAAAGGGTTAGGGCATTCTTTTGCTTAGTTCCTGCATATTTTGTCAAAATATTTTTAGTTACCTTTTTATAAAAACAAGATTCTTCACGTGAATGTTGATATTTTTTGTGTACCTACTTCTATAGCTCGGTTTGCGCTCATGGACCTCCAAACGTGTACTTGCAGTGACATCTCGGTATGTACTACATTGTACAAAGGGCAACAATCAGTTTTTTTCGCGTGCACCTCCGTGAGACAGATGACAGTCGGGCCAGCCACACTTGCTATCGATTACTCGGCTAACTCTCAACAACTTAATCCCGTGCGGAGATGGAGAAGATTTTGTGATGCTAATATCCTAGATCCTCAATTAGGAGCAGGCGAGAAAGAGGCTCCAGGCGATATCCTTATCTCCCGGCTGCACCGCCTCAATTAAATTTATCTCATATAGTTTTCATTAACACGTAGCTTAATTTGGAAACCGAGGTTCGACTTTTACTTTCCGTACATTCCACGCAAAACCCCCGCGCCGAGATTTCACTTTTAGACTTTTGTATAACTGGTTAGAATAAATAACTAATTAAACTGTGGAGTATTAAAACAAAACAAGTCAGATGTATACAAGAGTGGGTCAAAAAGTAATGCCTTATATTTTTTCTCTTTTAATTGCAAGAAAACTGAATCCAATTTCCATAGCTTGAAAACTACAACATTGACGGTTAATTTGTCACTAACACTCGGTCTTGCTTCCTAAGCCGTTGACACACGGACGTTTTCACAGCCTCCTCATCTTCAAAATGAATCCCACGATGAGCTTCCTTTAGTGGCCCGAACAGATGAAAGTCTGATGGTGCCAGGGCAGTGAGGTAAGACTTGACATCCCAATTTCTCAATTTCTGCAATGGTGTAACGGCTGGTGTGTGGTCTTGCATTGTCATGCAAAAGAAGAACATCCGCCAAAGTTTTTGTTGGACGAACTCGGCGAAGAGGTGCTTTCAGATTTTTGAGAGTTCTGACGTACTGGACAGAATTTATTGTGCATCCCTGGTCCAAAAAATCAATCATAAGCACAACCTCTGCATCACAAAACACTGTCGCCATAACTTTCCGTGCCGACCGCTGAGTTTTGAATATTTTTTCTTCAGTGACGTTGTGTGATGCCATTCCATTGACTGCCTATTTGATTCAGGTTCAAAAAAGTGAACCCACGTTTCGTCTCCAGTAACAATTTTTTCCAGAAACTCCTCTCCCTCCAAATTGAAGCGTATTAACTCTTTTTGAAGGTTATTAACTTTCCGTTACAATTATAGATATATAGATAGTTTTATTCACCTTAGGAATATACAATATTCATGGCTTCGTCAAATTTGTACCCATAAGAATAATACATTTCTTATAAGTAATACAATTATGAATAATACAATAGTAATTAAATAATATAATAGTAGTTAAATAATACAATAGTGATTAAACTAATGCACTAGTAATTAACAGAATAATAATACAAATAGTAATTAAGAATAATGCAACTTAGGTCACATAATAGTTTAATGTACACTCCTGGAAATGGAAATAAGAACACATTGACGCCGGTGTGTCAGACCCACCATACTTGCTCCAGACACTGCGAGAGGGCTGTACAAGCAATGATCACACGCACGGCACAGCGGACACACCAGGAACCGCGGTGTTGGCCGTCGAATGGCGCTAGCTGCACAGCGTTTGGGCACCGCCGCCGTCAGTGTCAGTTTGCCGTGGCATACGGAGCTCCATCGCAGTCTTTAACACTGGTAGCATGCCATGACATCGTGGACGTGAACCATATGTGCAGGTGATGGACTTTGAGCGAGGGCGTATAGTGGGCATGCGGGAGGCCGGATGGACGTACCGCAGAATTGCTCAACACTTGGAGCGTGACGTCTCCACAGTACATCGATGTTGTCGCCAGTGCTCGGCGGAAGGTGCACATGCTCGTCGACCTGGGACCGGACCGCAGCGACGCACGGATTCACGCCAAGACCGTCGGATCCTACGCAGTGCCGTAGGGGACCACACTGCCACTTCCCAGCAAATTAGGGACACTGTTGCTCCTGGGGTATCGGCGAGGACCAAATAAATAAATAAATAAATAAAATCTGAATATTCTACCCCGGCACCTAGACAACTATACCGGGGCATGTATCCAAATTTTCTCTTTATTTTTCCATAAAATCTTTACAAATGTTATAATTATACAAATCTCTCAGAAAACTACTCTACAAAACTAAAATGAAATAAAATAACAGAAATAAACACAAAAAATAAAAAAACAAAAGAGAACAACTATGAAAATTACAAAATCCTTATTTCCTAAATCTATATCTAAATCTACTAATTCTGTAGTCCACCATGGCCTCCGCCATCACTCTCTCCCTCCGCCGCCCATGCAGTCAACTCCATTGTTTGATTATTCAATAATTCTTCCCGTCTTATCCTATTTTGTATTCTAGAACTCCTTCTTGGATCTTGTACTATTCTTCGCCTATTATCAACTCTTTCTCCTTTGAAAATTTTTACCTCCCATGCTTTCTTACTTACAAAGTTAGTCAAAACTTGTAATTTATTTACTAATTGTTGATCTCGAATTATGTCATATACGATATATCCTGCTAGCGCATGCCTCTCTTCTTGTTGGTGAATTGCATATCTTCCACATTCAAATACTACATGTTCAGGATTATCTTGTTTGTTACATAATTCACATATATCATTTTCAGTTTTATTGATTTTCTTCCAATAGGTCTTATAAGGTCCGTGTCCTGTTATATAATGTATAAATCCCTTTGTTGGTTGAATAAAATTCAATTTTAGTCTCTCTTTGACGTTCTGAAAAATTTCAAACACTCTTCTACCTTCTAGACTTTCTGTCCATTCGCAACCGTCTCCATGAAGCTGGGCTACGGTCCCGCGCACAGTTAGGCCGTCTTCCGCTCACGCCCCAACATCCTGCAGCCCGCCCCCCAGTGGTGTCGCGACAGACGTGAATGGAGGGACGAATGGAGAAGTGTCGTCCTCAGCGATGAGAGTCGCTTCTGCCTTGGTGCCGATGATGGTCGTATGCGTGTTTGGCGCCGTGCAGGTGAGCACCACAATCAGGACTGCATACGACCGAGGCACACAGGGCCAACACCCGGCATCATGGTGTGGTTAGCGATCTCCTACACTGGCCGTACACCTCCGGTGATCGTCGAGGGGACACTGAATAGTGCACGGTACATCCAAACCGTCATCGAACCCATCGTTCTACCATTCCTAGACCGCAAGGGAACTTGCTGTTCCAACAGTACAATGCACGTCCGCATGTATCCCGTTCCACCCAACGTGCTCTAGAAGGTGTAAGTCAACTACCCTGGCCAGCAAGATCTCCGGATCTGTCACCCATTGAGCATGTTTGGGACCGGATGAAACGTCGTCTCACGCGGTCTGCACGTCCAGTACGAACGCTGGATCAACTGAGGCGCCAGCTGGAAATGGCATGGCAAGCCGTTCCACAGGACTACATCCAGCATCTCTACGATCGTCTCCATGAGAGAATAGCAGCCTGCATTGCTGCGAGAGGTGGATATACACGGTACTAGTGCCGACATTATGCATGCTCTGTTGCCTGTGTCTATGTGCCTATGGTTCTGTCAGTGTGATCATGTGATGTATCTGACCCCAGGAATGTGTCAATAAAGTTTACCCTTCCTGGGACAATGAATTCACAGTGTTCTTGTTTCAATTTCCAGGAGTGTATTACATTTTTAAGAACTAGGCTGTAAGAGACATAATTTTTACCAAAAAAAAATCAACATTTACTTTATTATTTAATTTTACTTCTTAGAAACTCATCTGTTGTCTGTGACATTACTTTTAGTAGGATATTTTTTACATTACAAGTATCACCTCCGAAGTTGCACAGGTATTTATTCACAAACATCATTTTAGGAAGCATTGATATGTTGATCATGTTTTAAGTATTCTTCCACTGAATAATAGCAACCTTCTCTTTAAAATGATTTTACAGTCAGTTTAAACCTTTTTTCCTATGTTATACTTTTAATGCCATCGGGTAGTTTGTTATATAACAATACTGCTTTATGTTCGAAGCTATGTGTGAATAAAGTTGTATTGTGGCTTATAATGCGTAGACCTGATTTACTTCTTGTATTATGTGTATGTATCTGCGAATTTGTTTCAAATTGAGCAAGTACAATTCTTGTTCTAACTAGAGCTTCATATATATACACACAGGGTAATGGAAGTATTTTTAGTAGTTTAAAATATGGTTTACAGCTGGTGGTGAAAGGAATATTTACTATATAACGAATATCCCTTTTCTGCAGTCTAAATATTTTTGATACATCTTTAGCATTTCCCCAGCTAAGTATACCATAAGACATTACACAATGAAAATAAGCAAAATAAGTAATTCTCAACACATTTGTGTTTACAGACTCCCTCATTGATTTAATAAAAAATGTAATTCTGCTTAGTTTCGATTCTAGTTGCTGAATTTGTTTTTCCCATTTTAAATGTTCATCTAACCATATTCCTAGAAATTTGGTATTTGATTCATAGAGTAGTGATTTATTCCCTAAATATATACTTGGGAATTGAGCAGTGTTATTTAGTTTGTGGTGAAAGCCTATAGCTACTGAATTTCTTCATTTATTTTTAGCTTATTTTTTTAAACCAATTGACAATTTTTCTATTAAAAGTATTATTATAGCTTAATAACTCATTGGAGGTTTTCCCAGTCATTAATATGCTGGTATCATCGGCAAAGAGTGTCAAATTGATGTTCTCGCCCGTTTTATTTAAACATAGACCTAAATTATTAATATATATAAGAGAAATAAAATGGGCGCAATGTTGAACCCTGGGGCACAGCTTGCTGTACTATTTTCTCTGTGGATGTTTTACTTTGAATTACACCTAAGCTTTTATCTACATAGTCTAGCTGTAGATAAAAACTTAGGTGTAATTCACCGCAACATTTTTTTTTCATTGTCATGAAACCAGACTAAAGAACGTGTATCAATCTCAAGATTATTGATTTTCCATAACTATCCTTACTCCTCTATTAATTTTGTGATTGGCCGATGTACTGCTACGTCACCGCATTACGTAATACAATTATTACTACGGCTAACCACAAAATTACACATATATGTGTTTTTAATATTGTTATTACATGGCCTACTAAGTCATATCAGAAAACAATATTCATATAAAAAGTTCTAACTAAAACATATCGTTACAACCTATCGCAGTCAAAAATTCAATCACAGAACGCTATCTCATACAAATGTCGATGTCAGCCATTTTGCAAGAGGATGTAGTGCTGCCACCTGTTGACCTAGGAAGTTACTACTGCAGGGGATTGGAGAAGAAGGTTTTAGGAATTGCGCCAAATTCAAAGTTTTCACATAACTTACTAATTAAAGGGGCGGAAAGAGGAAGCATTACTTTTTGACCCACTCGTGCTTTTGTGTAGAGTTAGGCGTTTCCGAGATATTGCTTGTTATTTATTTGAAGTTTAATCATACCTTTGTTGATCTCTATAGGTGTAAAAATGCTTCCAAACGATGCAGTTCCTAAGGAACTAACTAAAATGTTCTGAAATTAAAAATGAAAAAGTGTTCTGTAAAGTAGTTAGCTAATTTTCAAAGTATATTCCACTATATTCTATGGTCTTGAACCATCGTTCAGACATATTATCCCACGATGGTATTGTCGCGCTGCTGGAACGGTTACCATAAGTTCTTCTTTGTTAACATAAACCTCACAGATAAGGCACTGATTGTTGCTGTAAGAGTGAGAGGGGCACTGACGCGCCTCTCTTTCGTGAACGCATCACTGCATTCACATTCCCAGCAATCACAAATGACAGATATATGTTCACTCCACGTAGAGTATTCAGTACGTTATCTGTGTGGCTTCTATTCCCAAAGATAAATCCGTGGCAAACGTTCGAACTGCGAGACTACACCAGTCTCTGGATTTTCATGTGAAGAATTCGGTGACATTCATTTGCACTGCCTCAAAATTTATCAAAATTTCTTCCACGTACAAAATGTGCCATGGATCGAAAAAGATTATGGTGCGAGATCAGGTATGCTGGGTGTGGTAGCACTTAGATTCCTCCCAGTTTCTGTATGCTTTCCATTGTTCTTCCTGCAGTATGGGGTGTAGCACTGTCCTGTTACAATAGAACTCTATTTCGGTTAACTCATACTGGGTCTCTCCGTCTCAAAATTTCATGAACTCGTTTCAGTTGTTGAGAAAAAAAGATCCGCATCATCACCAGTCCGTTTGGTAAAATCTCCCAGCGAATCACATCTTCAAAATTCTACCAGACACAAAACATTACTTGGGGACCAAACTGACTTTAGCAGGCGTGCCAGGAACAAGCCATTCTTTTGACGCATAGGTTTCAGTAATATATCCATTTTTCATCACAAATTCTCCTGACAAACTACCATCCATGGGATTATAGATAAACTGACAACAGATATTTACTCTTTCAGTTCGATCACTGTATATAAAACATTTCACTATCACTTAAAGTCTACTCTATTCCGTTGTAACTACAATAAGATAATGTTTATCTTGAAGTACATAGAGCAATAAGTGTTTGTACAAGAGTAGAGAAAGTCATGTATATAAAACATTTGACTATCACTTAAAGTCTACTGTATTCCCTTGTAACTACAATAAGATAATGTTTATCTTGAAGTAGATAGAGCAATAAGTGTTTGTACAAGAGTAGAGAAAATTATGTATATAAAACATTTGACTATCACTTAAAGTCTACTGTATTCCCTTGTAACTACAATAAGATAATGTTTATCTTGAAATAGATAGAGCAATAAGTGTTTGTACAAGAGTAGAGAAAGTCATGGATATAAAACATTTGACTATCACTTAAAGTCTACTGTATTTCCTTGTAACTACAATAAGATAATGTTTATCTTGAAGTAGATAGAGCAATAAGTGTTTGTACAAGAGTAGAGAAAGTCATGTATATAAAACATTTGACTATCACTTAAAGTCTACTGTATTCCCTTGTAACTACAATAAGATAATGTTTATCTTGAAGTAGATAGAGCAATAAGTGTTTGTACAAGAGTAGAGAAAGTCATGTATATAAAACATTTGACTATCACTTAAAGTCTACTGTATTCCCTTGTAACTACAATAAGATAATGTTTATCTTGAAGTAGATAGAGCAATAAGTGTTTGTGCAAGAGTAGAGAAAGTCATGGATATAAAACATTTGACTATCACTTAAAGTCTAGTGTATTCCCTTGTAACTACAATAAGATAATGTTTATCTTGAAGTAGATAGAGCAATAAGGTTTGTACAAGAATAGAGAAAGTCATGTATATAAAACATTTGACTATCACTTAAAGTCCGTTGTATTCCCTTGTAACTACAATAAGATAATGTTTATCTTGAAGTAGATAGAGCAATAAGTGTTTGTGCAAGAGTAGAGAAAGTCATGTATATAAAACATTTGACTATCACTTAAAGTCTACTGTATTCCCTTGTAACTACAATAAGATAATGTTTATCTTGAAGTAGATAGAGCAATAAGTGTTTGTACAAGAGTACAGAAAGTCATGTATATAAAACATTTGACTATCACTTAAAGTCTACTGTATTCCCTTGTAACTACAATAAGATAATGTTTATCTTCAAGTAGATAGAGCAATAAGTGTTTGTACAAGAGTACAGAAAGTCATGTATATAAAACATTTGACTATCACTTAAAGTCTACTGTATTCCCTTGTAACTACAATAAGATAATGTTTATCTTGAAGTAGATAGAGCAATAAGTGTTTGTACAAGAGTAGAGAAAGTCATGTATATAAAACATTTGACTATCACTTAAAGTCTACTGTATTCCCTTGTAACTACAATAAGATAATGTTTATCTTGAAGTAGATAGAGCAATAAGTGTTTGTACAAGAATAGAGAAAGTCATGGATATAAAACATTTGACTATCACTTAAAGTCTACTGTATTCCCTTGTAACTACAATAAGATAATGTTTATCTTGAAGTAGATAGAGCAATAAGTGTTTGTACAAGAGTAGAGAAAGTCATGTATATAAAACATTTGACCATCACTTAAAGTCTACTGTATTCCCTTGTAACTACAATAAGATAATGTTTATCTTGAAGTAGATAGAGCAATAAGTGTTTGTACAAGAGTAGAGAAAGTCATGTATATAAAACATTTGACTATCACTTAAAGTCTACTGTATTCCCTTGTAACTACAATAAGATAATGTTTATCTTGAAGTAGATAGAGCAATAAGTGTTTGTACAAGAGTAGAGAAAGTCATGTATATAAAACATTTGACCATCACTTAAAGTCTACTGTATTCCCTTGTAACTACAATAAGATAATGTTTATCTTGAAGTAGATAGAGCAATAAGTGTTTGTACAAGAGTAGAGAAAGTCATGTATATAAAACATTTGACTATCACTTAAAGTCTACTGTATTCCCTTGTAACTACAATAAGATAATGTTTATCTTGAAGTAGATAGAGCAATAAGTGTTTGTACAAGAGTAGAGAAAGTCATGTATATAAAACATTTGACCATCACTTAAAGTCTACTGTATTCCCTTGTAACTACAATAAGATAATGTTTATCTTGAAGTAGATAGAGCAATAAGTGTTTGTACAAGAGTAGAGAAAGTCATGGATATAAAACATTTGACTATCACTTAAAGTCTACTGTATTCCCTTGTAACTACAATAAGATAATGTTTATCTTGAAGTAGATAGAGCAATAAGTGTTTGTACAAGAGTAGAGAAAGTCATGTATATAAAACATTTGACTATCACTTAAAGTCTACTGTATTCCCTTGTAACTACAATAAGATAATGTTTATCTTGAAGTAGATAGAGCAATAAGTGTTTGTACAAGAGTAGAGAAAGTCATGTATATAAAACATTTGACCATCACTTAAAGTCTACTGTATTCCCTTGTAACTACAATAAGATAATGTTTATCTTGAAGTAGATAGAGCAATAAGTGTTTGTACAAGAGTAGAGAAAGTCATGTATATAAAACATTTAACTATCACTTAAAGTCTACTGTATTCCCTTGTAACTACAATAAGATAATGTTTATCTTGAAGTAGATAGAGCAATAAGTGTTTGTACAAGAGTAGAGAAAGTCATGGATATAAAACATTTGACTATCACTTAAAGTCTACTGTATTCCCTTGTAACTACAATAAGATAATGTTTATCTTGAAGTAGATAGAGCAATAAGTGTTTGTACAAGAGTAGAGAAAGTCATGTATATAAAACATTTGACCATCACTTAAAGTCTACTGTATTCCCTTGTAACTACAATAAGATAATGTTTATCTTGAAGTAGATAGAGCAATAAGTGTTTGTACAAGAGTAGAGAAAGTCATGGATATAAAACATTTGACTATCACTTAAAGTCTACTGTATTCCCTTGTAACTACAATAAGATAATGTTTATCTTGAAGTAGATAGAGCAATAAGTGTTTGTACAAGAGTAGAGAAAGTCATGTATATAAAACATTTGACTATCACTTAAAGTCTACTGTATTCCCTTGTAACTACAATAAGATAATGTTTATCTTGAAGTAGATAGAGCAATAAGTGTTTGTACAAGAGTAGAGAAAGTCATGTATATAAAACATTTGACCATCACTTAAAGTCTACTGTATTCCCTTGTAACTACAATAAGATAATGTTTATCTTGAAGTAGATAGAGCAATAAGTGTTTGTACAAGAGTAGAGAAAGTCATGGATATAAAACATTTGACTATCACTTAAAGTCTACTGTATTCCCTTGTAACTACAATAAGATAATGTTTATCTTGAAGTAGATAGAGCAATAAGTGTTTGTACAAGAGTAGAGAAAGTCATGTATATAAAACATTTAACTATCACTTAAAGTCTACTGTATTCCCTTGTAACTACAATAAGATAATGTTTATCTTGAAGTAGATAGAGCAATAAGTGTTTGTACAAGAGTAGAGAAAGTCATGGATATAAAACATTTGACTATCACTTAAAGTCTACTGTATTCCCTTGTAACTACAATAAGATAATGTTTATCTTGAAGTAGATAGAGCAATAAGTGTTTGTACAAGAGTAGAGAAAGTCATGTATATAAAACATTTGACTATCACTTAAAGTCTACTGTATTCCCTTGTAACTACAATAAGATAATGTTTATCTTGAAGTAGATAGAGCAATAAGTGTTTGTACAAGAGTAGAGAAAGTCATGTATATAAAACATTTGACTATCACTTAAAGTCTACTGTATTCCCTTGTAACTACAATAAGATAATGTTTATCTTGAAGTAGATAGAGCAATAAGTGTTTGTACAAGAGTAGAGAAAGTCATGTATATAAAACATTTGACTATCACTTAAAGTCTACTGTATTCCCTTGTAACTACAATAAGATAATGTTTATCTTGAAGTAGATAGAGCAATAAGTGTTTGTACAAGAGTAGAGAAAGTCATGTATATAAAACATTTGACTATCACTTAAAGTCTACTGTATTCCCTTGTAACTACAATAAGATAATGTTTATCTTGAAGTAGATAGAGCAATAAGTGTTTGTACAAGAGTAGAGAAAGTCATGGATATAAAACATTTGACTATCACTTAAAGTCTACTGTATTCCCTTGTAACTACAATAAGATAATGTTTATCTTGAAGTAGATAGAGCAATAAGTGTTTGTACAAGAGTAGAGAAAGTCATGTATATAAAACATTTAACTATCACTTAAAGTCTACTGTATTCCCTTGTAACTACAATAAGATAATGTTTATCTTGAAGTAGATAGAGCAATAAGTGTTTGTACAAGAGTAGAGAAAGTCATGGATATAAAACATTTGACTATCACTTAAAGTCTACTGTATTCCCTTGTAACTACAATAAGATAATGTTTATCTTGAAGTAGATAGACCAATAAGTGTTTGTACAAGAGTAGAGAAAGTCGTGTATATAAAACATTTGACTATCACTTAAAGTCTACTGTATTCCCTTGTAACTACAAGGGCTGTACAATAAAGAATGATCACAACTTCTTTTGACAACGTACCTTTACTCATCCTCATAATTTTGATGGTCCTTCTCAAAATATTCTCCCGTGAATGCGATGTACTTTTCCTAGCGTTTCTGCCAGTCTTCAAAGACATGTTGGAAATCATAGTTGAGGGATTCTTCAAAATCGCCTGCGCAGCCTTCGCCACTGCTTCTAATTATGGATAATGTCTCCCACGAAGGCGTTTCTTCAAGTTGGGGATTTGAAAAAAGTCACATGGGGCTAAATCCGGACTATAGTGAGGGTGAGGGATGTACTTCACGTTGATTTTTGCAAGATATTCAGCAACATTGGCAATATGCGGCCGCGCATTATCGTGGCGCAGCATCCAGCCTGCTTCACGGAAATGTAGTCTTTTTTTCGTCTGATATGTACTTGCAATTTTTTCAGGACATCCCTGTAGTATTGTCCAGTTACTGATGTGTGTGCAGGTACAACATGCTGATAAACCATTCCACGAATATCAAAGATTGAGATCACCATAACTTTCCCAGCAGAAGCAACCACTTTTGCTCATTTGGGGTTTGGTGATGAAGGAGATTTCCACACTGAGCTTTGCTTTTTGCTCTCAGGATCAAAATGATGTAGCAAAGTTTCATCAGCAGTGATTACGTTTGAAAGAAACTCCGGATATTCCTATAACATCAACTTTAACTACATGCAGACCTGCATGCGAATGTTCTTTTGTTTGGAAATCAACAGTCTTGGAACCCATCACGCACAAACACGTCTCATGTGTAATGTTTCTGTCACCAACGTGTGGGTGGCACCCAATGAAATTTTCAGTATTTCAGAAAGTGATCTTACGGTATTTCGTCGATCCTCTCTCACAATGGCAGCAGCAGTGTTGATGTTTTCTTCCGTATGAGTAGTAACTGGAGCACCGGGTCCACCTTCCTTTGAAATTGACTGTCTACTCTCTTTAACCATTTTCAACCACCTTCCTGCTGTGCTGTAGGGAAGGCCATAGGCCTCCTGTAACATTGTATAGGCCTCAACTGAAGATTTGTTGAGACGAAAGCAGAATTTCAAAGCCGCATATTGTTCCTCGCGTGTTACCTCCATTCCAGTGTTAGGCGATACTGAACTTGTCTGAACTTGTCTGGTTGTCACAGACGCGAACCAGGAGTACCAACAATGAAACTACTACGGCGTATTTGTTTCACATTAAGCTAATAGAATATAATAAGATTGAATTTTAGTGCGAACAATTATGATCGTAAAAAATTATGATCATTCTTTATTGGACGGCCCTCATACAATAAGATAATGTTTATCTTGAAGGAAATAGAGCGTTTAGTTTTCAGATGAATGACCGTAGAAGCTCATGTGACTGACACAGATGGTTGTGAAGTGACATGTTCCATTGTACCGTGTTCCATTACCCATTATATAGGATTATTCTCGATTCCATTCACAAAACACACATATATTTTTTGTAATATGCCGCGCATCCCTTCTGTTAATTACGTAATGCTCTTTAAATAAGCGAAAATATTCCAATTAAATATTAATCCGACGGCGTGGCAGTGCATTATATCCGAATTAGCATCAGTCGATTGTGGAACGGCTGCATTATAATTATACGGAGCTATAATAACGGAATTAATTAAAGAATTGTAAACGTGTTTTACATTAGCGTGGCTTTCATCGATGTTCATAACACGGATCGTCATTTGTTATCGGAACTACCGACTGGCACTTGCTCAGTCGACATTCATTTATCTCGATAGTGGAAAATATCCGCGTAAGAAGCTTATCATTTGGGGGCGGATATCGTCCTATTTACCTATTTTGTTCCTTTGTTCAGAAGCGTAGGCTTTTAAGTTACAAGCACGTTTCGTGATTTCTTAGTTTTATAATAACTATAATGACTATTTCATGCTTTTGTGCCTATTACTATCCTACTACTACTATCCCAGGTGGGTAAAGATATATGAACCTTGCTTAGTAATCCAATAACAAAGGGCATACATATCTGTTTAGTTAACGCACGTGCAGTTCCAAGCCAAAGGAACCTGAGCCGCCCGCCCACTAATGACCGAATCTCTCTCTCCACACTTCAGAAATGGAACACTGTTGTTGAGGACCAATAGCAACCCTGATTTTCTCGAAGTGACAGACTTGGTTTTTTGTCACACAATGTTCTGCCTTCATTGAACTGTCGCACCCAGGAACGTACATTAGACACATCCATAGTACCATCACCACATGCCTCACTCAACTATCTTGGTTTGTTGTCACACAATGTTCTGTCTTCATTGAACTGTCGCACCCAGGAACGTACATTAGACACATCCATAGTACCATCACCACATGCCTCACTCAACTATCTTGGTTTGTTGTCACACGATGTTCTGTCTTCATTGAACTGTCGCACCCAGGAACGTACATTAGACACATCCATGGTACCATCACCACATGCCTCACTCAACTGTCTTGGTTTGTTGTCATACGATGTTCTGCCTTCATTGAACTGTCGCACCTAGGAACGCACATTAGACACATCCATGGTACCATCACTACATGCCTCACTTAACTATCTTGGTTTGCTGTCACACGATGCTCTGCCTTCATTGAACTGTCGCACCTAGGAACGCACATTAGAGACATCCATGGTACCATCACTACATGCCTCACTTAACTATCTTGGTTTGCTGTCACACGATGCTCTGCCTTCATTGAACTGTCGCACCCAGGAGCGTACATAAGACACATCCATGATACCATCACCACAAGCCTCACACAACTGTCTTGGTTTGTTGTCACATGATGTTCTGTCTTCATTGAACTGTAGCACCCAGGAACGTACATAAGACACGTCCATGATACCATCACCACAAGCCTCACTCAACTGTCTTGGTTTGTTGTCACACGATGTTCTGTCTTCATTGAACTGTCGCACCCAGGAACGTACATAAGACACATCCATGGTACAATCCCTACATACCTCACTTAACTGTTTTGGTTTGTTGTCACACGATATTTTGCCTTCATTGAACTGTCGTACTCAGGAACGCACATTAGACACATCCATGGTACCATCACTACATGCCTCACTTAACTATCTTGGTTTGCTGTCACACGATGCTCTGCCTTCATTGAACTGTCGCACCTAGGAACGCACATTAGAGACATCCATGGTACCATCACTACATGCCTCACTTAACTATCTTGGTTTGCTGTCACACGATGCTCTGCCTTCATTGAACTGTCGCACCCAGGAGCGTACATAAGACACATCCATGATACCATCACCACAAGCCTCACACAACTGTCTTGGTTTGTTGTCACATGATGTTCTGTCTTCATTGAACTGTAGCACCCAGGAACGTACATAAGACACGTCCATGATACCATCACCACAAGCCTCACTCAACTGTCTTGGTTTGTTGTCACACGATGTTCTGTCTTCATTGAACTGTCGCACCCAGGAACGTACATAAGACACATCCATGGTACAATCCCTACATACCTCACTTAACTGTTTTGGTTTGTTGTCACACGATATTTTGCCTTCATTGAACTGTCGTACCCAGGAACGCACATTAGACACATCCATGGTACCACCACCACATGCCTCACTAAACTGTTTTGGTTTGCTGTCACACAATATTCTGCCTTCATTGAACTGCCGTACCCAGGAACGCACATTAGACACATCCATGGTACCATCACCACATGCCACACTCAACTACCTTGGTTTGCTGTCACCCAATGTTCTGCATTCATTGAGCTGTCTCACCCCGGAACGCACATTAGACACATCCATGGTACCATCACCACATGCCTCACTTAACTGTCTTGGTTTGTTGTCACACGATGTTCTGTCTTCAT